>JAGQDJ010000630.1:0-47443 GCA_022885665.1 Triops longicaudatus | reverse complement strand
GAGCTAAATACTTACAAGATCGGAATAACGCTTTTATCCGAAGTTGGTACTTCGTGCATCGACGACGCGAGATAGCTCTTATCTCATATTATATTATATCGCTAAGAGCGTTAGTGTCAAAGGGAGCTGTCGTTGACTTAGATTAGGTCAAACTAGGTCACTTTGATTTTGAGTTACGTTACGCATATTTCTGTAAAAAGGGAAGTGTCATTACAAGCTACAGAAGTTGCAAATTTTTGGAAGTTTTTTTTTTTTAAAGAAGAGCAACTGGAGCATACCACAATTTAAATATGAACGGTATTTAGCGCGCCAAGACGCTCTCGAACTTAATTGACGTCGAGTGGCGCGGTGAGCGTTTTGCTGACGTTATTTTATGTTTTCGTCAACGTACGGTATGTGCCTCGTTAGGCTAGTGAAGAACGTTGAAACATGGCAGCAGCATGGTGTGGGGCAACAGGTTGGGAAACCAGTTTAAAACAATCTCTCTATCCTCAAGAAGGTAGCTCTTGGGGTGTTTGTTAACTACGCGTAAAGAGTAGCAGCTGTATGGAATAAGCTGTTTAGTGCAGTGAATGACTGAAAAAGTTACCTTTAGCAACTTAGAAAAGTAGTAAATAAACAAAATACAGGGCTTCCTTCTTGCGTGTTCCTGAGTATTCCTGTGATAAATTTACTCTTCACATTCCATATATTCCTTTTGCACGTGCGAAGTTACGGTGCAAAGGACAGGAGATTGAACGATTATCAGGTAATCCTTAAATGATTAATTGTAAATGTTATGTTATCTAGGGACTTGACACTCAGATGTGTGACACAGCCAATCCGGGATCAGAACTACTTAGTAATAAGCTTAGGCCCGTGCCATTCGTTTCTGTATACTTTCTTTAAGTTTACATTCCTATTAATACCAGACTAACATACATTTTCTTTTCAGTCGTGTAATTTACGCACAAGTCTATTGGAACTTGAAGACATTTGCGGCCTTCTGTATTCGTGCCTTACAAGTGAAAGTTGTACTGTATTAAATAAGGAACATTTTCGTTGTTGGTGTCTACCTCAATTCAAACCGCCTTCTTTCCATGGCTGGACTTTGGATGCCAGGATTTCTCGAAGACCTCAGCCCGGTGGATTTTGGTTACGAGTCTTTGCGTACACCTGATTTATTCACTCCATGTAGCCAAGTTTGGGCAGAATCAAGGTAAGATCCTTTTCTCTCTTACTCCGGGGTTTCTAGTTCCCTGGGCTCCCATTAGGCTTTGTAGGCGCTTTCTCGACTGTCACCATTTCTTTCGTCTTGCTGTTCGAGCCGGGCGAATAGCCAACAGACTATTGCCAGTTGATGTAGCAAAGCTATTCCCAGGATTATTCCACAAGCCAAATACTCTTTGCTTACGTATGCGACCCCGAAAAGGAAACCATGTCATACGCTTCTTTCAGACTGGCACAAGGGATGTGATTCCTACGCCTTCCATGACCCCGTCTCTTTTGGAGTTCCACTGATGGGGCTTATTTTTGCCAAAGAGGGTTTACGCATCCCTTAATAGAGTGTATCCTCACTTGTATAGGCTCGATAAGCGGATAAACCGGGGACACAGTGCGAAATTCGCATGTTGACTACAATCTGACTCTGTCACATGTGTCGTACCCTGAGGACTAGTAGTTAAAGCTCTTCGATTGCCAGCAGGGAAGCGACAGCCTCCATTGGGTTCTAAGGTCACCGTATAAATCAATTAATCAATAGGTTGATGTTTTCAAAAGGGGGAACAGAGAAGGACCGCGCCATTGAGACTGGATTGCTGACGTGTTGCTTGACGTATTTGGCCATTTCCAGGATTTTCGCCAACGTTTCCCGGGGAATTCATGGGCGTGTCGGCAAACAACTCATTCGTAGGCTTCACTTGGTGTTCTTTACCTTGGTGCGATAAACGAACCAGATACACGTCAGATGAATTTGTCCAAATGACTGAGTAGGAGAGCAAAAGGAAGAGCAGGAAAGGAGAAAATGGGAACAGGTAGATATTGTACTGTATGACTCATAAAGGGGAACGTATGTTTATTGTGGTCATGGCAGCAGCAAAAGCAGGCGACGACAGGTGAATGGCCCTCTTATCTTTCCGTTTTTATATGGGCTGGGAAGGAATTGCCTCTTTGGAAGTTTTGATGTCTTGAGGGGAAACGAAACTGATCATTTGGGCTTATTACGCGTGTGAATTATGTTTGGACACAAAAAAGGATAATTGCCGAACCAGGTTTTCGCATCGTTTTGTGGCAAGATGAAAAGAACGCCAAGGATCACCCACTGTCCACTTGGAGTGTTAATCCTTGTGAGAATTAGCTAGGTTGTGATTTGCGTTCTCATTCTTGTCTTTTTAATTGTTGTGCCTTCCGGTACTTCGTGCCAACTTGGATTTCTGCCATTAAACTATTCTTCTAATTGTGCAGTAAAAGTCTTTCTCTATTTTACTTTGCATTTTCTTACTGTGTATGGCTAAGTGAAACACATATTAATATTGTTGGTAGCAGACCAGTTCGTGTTGTCTGTAGCCTTTTTTGTTGTAATAGGTTTCCAATTATGAAAACTTCTGATTGCGTCATCAAGAAGCTCTTTTGGTCTAGTCTTTTTCCCTTGAAAATTTACCATCATTTGATACCGCAAATATAAATCAAGTTGAAACCATAACGGTCCAAAAGCTACTAACCTTATTAGTAAAAATCAGAGTATCGTAGTGACGCTTAATTTTATCTCTTTTTTGGGCCGTATATTGCTTATTTATTTGCTTGGGTGGAAAAGCTTTCATCACGATGTCAATATTTCTTTTTAAGTTAGCAACCTTGGAGAACGAGCTCAGTTGACATAATTGGGCTTCTGTTGTATGAACAACTCTTGGAACAAGCTATTTGGCGTAATTGGAGTTCGACTATAAACTTGTTAAATGTCACTTTCCCTTTGCGAGTTCCGCCAAGCGACCATAGGCCGACGAAGATGGGCAAAGTTTGATTTACTTTTACTTTTTTTGTGATTTGTTTTCGTGGATCTGAAGCTCTCGGGGACACGGCAGGTCGCCAAGCTGAGGAAATGCTTAAGGTTCAAGGGGGGAATTGAAATGGTATTGATTGAACACCGCCTACGCTTTGACAACGGGGCAAAGGCACACACGGAACGACGTGGATAGAACACTGATTTTTTTGTGTGGTGATCTTCATTTGTTTCTGTCGTTGGAACAGAAGTGGAGGAGATTATAGGGTACAGGAAAACATCGGAACACGGGAGAAAAAAACGCGGAGGAAAATTCGAGCTTTCGAGCCAAGCGAACATTGATTTTGGGCCGCGTTTCGCCTTTCATTGTTGTCGCTCTTCCGATCTCGTGCCTGCGTGGCGTCCGTTACTGGACGACTTTCATTGTAAGAATGAGTTACAATTAGGTTTCTGTTTCTACCGCCGTCTACTTAACCAAGGAAAAAGGGGAAGAAAGCAACCCAGTAATCTTAGCGTTTAGGGCTTTCCAGTCCCTCGCATTATTTGAAGAATCGGAACTTTTTTTGTCCGTTAAACGGTGCGAGCAGCGCGCGTTACCGTCTCGGAGTTAGATGTATTCTATCTAATTACGTATCGGTTAGAATCTAACCCGCCTAATTGCAGAGCGTACGGTGCCGTTTTACTCCCATTTAATTATTAGAGAGCGGTCGGATGGGCCATATCGGTTTACTATGGATGCTTTTTTCATAGCTAAATTTTCACGGCACGTATCTTAGGAAAGTTTCTAGGGAGTAATTCGCGACTCCTGATATCATTTGAGTACAAGACGATTGAGATAATAATGAAGGGCATTTACAGTGAAGGGTGCAAAAGTATCTGTATCCAGCGAAAAGAAATTTAAACCTTTCTGAAATTCAGGAAAAGTCTTGTCTAACTCCGCTTTAGCCACCCTTTGGCTTATTGGCTTATTTCTCTCCGCATATCGACTTCTTTTGACCCATTAAGGTCATATTTAGGGACATAATGCTCAAAGGCAAAAATGACAATTTGCTTAGAAAACAAGGCACAATTCGTTTTGAAACTAATTTTCTTAGAAAGTAAGGAAGATGTCAAGGCATAAAAGCCGTAATTTTTTGTCTTCTATTGCTATTTTTGCACGAATAACCTTTCGATTATGCAGTATAGGATCTTGATTAGTTGTGACCTAGATAAAAGTTCTTCCGTTTAGTCGAACAGTGATTCGATTTTAAAATATAATGAGCATATTGTGTGATTGATAGAAAAATCGTAAGCGTAATCGAATACCTGTACTGTTCTGAAATCATTAGGTATTTTTATGTGATCTATATCTGGCCCGTAGCCAGGATTTTGGTTCGAGGGAAGGGATTGGAGTTTCGAGGGGGAGGGGGGGGTAATATGCAATTTTATTGAATTTTCCGGTTTCTATTGTTGCCCATTATAAAATGAAAATTTCGGGTGGGGGTTAACTCCCTATGCCCCCTTGCTACGGGCCTGATTTATATGTAATTGCAATCTGTAATGAGAGTTACTTGTTTTGGGTAGTGTACTCGTTAGGTTTTTTTCGTTCCATAAAATTGTAATGTAATGATAAATTAAAACAAAATGACAGAATTACATTAATATTAGACCTTTAAAAGAGCGATTACTTCAAATTATGCGTCGGCGTTTTTAGCAAAGCTATGCTAAGCGTTACAAATGTGGTTGTAATTATGAAAAAAATTGAACTTGGAGTATAATTTTTATGTTAAAAAATAATTTTATTATAATATAGTAATATTTGCTAGAATTAACTTCGGGGAATGAGTGAAAATTTTGCTTTGTAGCAGACACTTTTCCTTTATTTTTACATAAAATAAGAAATTCGTTCATTATAAAATTCATTATAAAAGTGTTCAATGTAACGATATTCTAGTAACTACTTTCTTTCCACTAAAGTGTACAAAGCTGCAAGTCATACTCTACCTAAATAAATTCTGGTGTGCCCAGTCCTTGGATATGTAATTAAACGGAGTGTATACGTAAACTTTATTTTTTTTCCCCTTCTTCGTAACAGGGGAGTGTAGGAATAGGATAAATATTGTCCTATATTTTCATAACGGTATCCTTTTTTAAAAGCTGAATCCAGTACTCTCTGTATTTCGATGTTTACCGAGCTACTAGTTCACGAAGAGATATTAAGCAGGCGCCTCATCAAGGGGATGTATTCTGTTGTCCACATGGACGTAAGCTTTAAATTAGAGAACAACGTCCACAACTCACTGGCACTGGCAGCACGTTGTATGGTAGAGACGTAGAACGTCCGCTTCCTGAGCTTCATTATGACATTTTCCGAGAAACACAACTGTTCGCCGGAAAGAAGCTAGGCTAATAGGGTAGACTTTCTTTCACTTTTCGCTGATGTGTTGCTAGGAGCTACGAGACAAGCTGGCCCTAGAGTGCTATTACGTCCCAAATTCACTTCTTGCTTGATCAGAGCGGACTGGGAAATAAAATCGTATCGGGCAAACGAACGACAGATGTCTTTAGAGAGCTTAGATGTCGTTTGTGAAGGATGACCAGCGTAGCGAATTGGTATTTATTGAGCCCGTCTTTTAAGTCAGATTAGTGATGGGCTTTATAGCACTGGGTTTCTTGGTCGTCTAAAATTTAGCTTTACTTCAGTAATTGTCAAGTCCTAAAATATTCACCGGTCTTGCGGCTCGGGGTTTTCTTTCTCTCCGGTAGTGCGTCATTATTCACTTGTGATGATCAATTAATCTCGAAGAAAGGCAAGTGCAGTCGAACCAGGTTGGGGTAGACCTTGTGCTCATTAAAGATGCCGAACGCGGATTCCTCGAATATAGCTAGAGAATGCAAATTCAGCAAAATCATAATGCCTGGAACCTCTTCAAGGAATCTTGACAACTTGGCTGCTTTGAGACCTTTTGCATACTGTGCAGATAGGCAGGCAAGTTTCCTGTTGTATGGGTAAAGATGAACTTGGAGGATCATGCTATATGAAGGGAAAGTTCTTCGGTCCGTTTTTTCTTTAACAAACGCGTTATTTGCTAAGAGTTCTCCCAAGTTTCCAGTAAAACAGAACAACGGAAATACTCGTTCCTTTTCCGCTTCTTCCTATAATCCTTTCGTTTCTTCCCACTGCGTCTCAACTTTTGTTGAAAGCCTTGCCTTATATGCTCGTTTTCGAAGCTTGGGTGCTTTCAGTCTCAGTTTGTGGTTGTTGGAAACTTCCCAGGGGAAATGTCAAGCTATGAGAATATGGCGCTGCGTGCAATTTGAACGATTCGAGAACGCGGTCAGGGATGGATCGACAGAGGTGAAAAGGTTAGCAAGAGGTTAATAAGCTTTTGTGTAGGTTTTGAACTACATCATATGTAAAAGTGAAAGAGCCTCCATGCATGATCGTAACTAGGCTGGGCACGGCGCCAGGTAAAAACTCGTGTGTTACGTTTGCCGTGCTCTGAAATTCGGTTGATAGTGTGTTTCGCGGCATCTGTAATTAAAGATTATTCATAACCCGCTTGGTGTGGTTTTCAGAAAAAGTTGCCCGTCATTTTAGGTAAAGCGGATGGAACACTAGTGCCAGGTTATTTTTGGCTATCGATTCTATCGTTTTTTTTTTCATCCGATCCTTCAGAGATTTACATTTTTCCTGGGTGGAGGTAATAATAGAGTTGGATACAAGTGGCAAAACAGCACCTGGAAAGTATTGATGAGGTGGGGTGGATGAATCCCCCAGCCAGCTTTTGTTCCTGTTTTTCTTTGCACTTTTTTCTGTAGTTTTTCCACGGTTTTAGGTATGCGGTTTTGCCTGTAAGGGTGGATTTCGGAAGTAAAGTGAAGGTGAAATGCGCATCGCTGGGTGCAGCAGCCTCGGTGCGGTTGGCACTCGGCACGTTTTCCCTTCGGTCTCGGTTCCTCGACTCCGGGGCAAGACACTGTTAGACCGTACACGCCTTATGTGCCCGGTACGTTGTGCATGGCACTCTCAGTCGAGCGTCGAAAGACCGATGGGATTGGCGTGTTAGTGCCGTGCGAGTCAAGGCTCGCTCTGTGTTGAAGGATTTATTTGATTGTGATCAAATAGCAAGAGAACAATACCAACGAAAAGTTAAAACCCGAGCAGCACGCAAAGCAGTGTTTGCGGTCGTGGCCTAAGCACAACCTTCCTTTGTGATAATCTCTCGATTTACAAAAGAGAGGCGGGCTCGTTTTCCCTGAAAAGGAGGACGGAGGAAAAAATAGGTGTTATTTTGAAGGTGGTGAGAAGATCGTGCTAGAGAAATATATCTTCCCCTATTTTTTCACTCAGTGAATTGTTACACGGATATATCGGCGGGTTTGATCGATAATGCATTTTTGGTGGTAAGAGACTTTGTGGCCCCGCTAGGCCCGCCGTGGGATCTATTTTGCGAGATAAGAGATTAGGAGGAATGGTTTTCCGAGTTAATTGAAAGCCATGTGTGTCAAGGCGTGGTGGATTTTGTGGTTGTGTTATTGTGCCCGTTGTGTATAGTTTAAGCTAATCAGGGCACGCAAGAGAGCGGCCGCGCGGCTAGAGAGATATTAAGCTCATGTGTCGTGTCGTTTTATTGGAGAAGACGAAGAGCGACCCTAAGGGACCTCTTGTCGCTGGGTTTGCGGTTAGGTGACGTGATTACGAGTTGGCACGGGGGTTATTTGGAGAAGAAGTCTGCTAAAGAAAGGGAAATTGCAGGCGTTTGTTTTCACCGGTGACGAACTCATCTGTGGTGGCAGTTGCATATCGGCCTTGCTTCCTTTTTTTGTGCCCGTTCGGGACACCCAACACTTGCCGCTGTAACGACCTTATTAATACTGCGGCCCCCTTAGCGCACTAAAAAGGAACTGGGGATCGGGGCATTATTATTGTCGTTGCTTTAAAAGTCGTTAGTGGTTTCGTGGGGGGGAAAGTTCCACAACGGGACTTTTTCATTCTTGGGAAGACTCCTGGTTAGTGCCTCCTCGTGGCGCTGGCAAGAGGCGCTTGTTATCGTGTAAGAGTGTTGTCAGGTAGAAGCGGCGAAGGAAAGCATATTTTCTGTACCGTTGCCTCCCCATGACAACACTATCGAACAATGGCGGAAAGCCCCCGGTTGCGACGTCCTGCATACGCTTGCAACAGCTTCCCGCATCGACGTCACTATGCCGTGCGTCGGAAGTGGAACCGTCCGACGGTGTTAACCCGGGCTCAGAGTGTTAGCGAAGCCGAAAGCGGGGTAGCCACAGAAGGCTCGGACTGTGAGGCCCATCATAGAACCGGAGCGAGTGGTCACCATCCGCACTCGCACCATGCCCGGAGTCTGAGCCAGTCCGAGCAGTGGTCACCGCGCTTGATGGACGAGGATAACGGTGAAGGACGAATTCAGTACGTGGATTTGGATACCGAGCATGAAGAGGATTACAATTACAGTCAGTGTGACGGCGCTAGGGGGCCCCTCGCGGGTAGGATTGTCACGTGCCGCGTGACTTCGCGGCACTGGAGTGACATTGATTTGACAGACGGGAGCGCGAACACGGTTTGGACCACGGCCAGTGATTCCAGTGCACCACCGACCGGATCTTCGTACTGCAGCTCGGAAACGGTGGACTTGCTGGATAACTTGTCGCCCTGCACGACCCCGGAATCGGCCGAAGGGCAGCGGACCCATCAAAGCGAGCTGCCAGAATGGTCGTTAGCCGGTGAAGGAGCAGTGGGTGGACGCACGTCACCCGACGTTGTGAGCCGGAGTTATCCTCCAACGCCCCGGAAAGGTCTTCCGACCATTGCTGTCCTGGCCCGGGAATCCTTGGACGAGTTCATTCCAGTGACCTCGCCCAAGTTCGGTGCTGGAGGAGAGGCAGGTGAAGAAGATGGCAGCATCCAGTTTCTCACAGTACCAGCCTCGCCGGTACGTCAGCGAAGGCAGCCCGAAAGGTTAGATCAATGAGCTCTTCTTGATTAAGTTCAAAGGCTTTTTCTTTTATTAAAAAGAAATGTTAGTGCCGACTTGGAAGAGAGTGAAAGTTTTTAAGAAAATGCATGGGTTATTGCAAGTTTCTTTGGCAAGTGCGAAGTCACATTCTTTGGAGCTGGGCTTTTTCCTGAATTAAAAAAGTTGGAAAGTTGGAGAGTTTTTTTCGGGAAGACTTGGAAATGCGAAGCGTAACGAAGGAGAAGGAAGTGAAAAAACAATGTTCTTTGGACTTGTTGATGCGGGACTGTGCGAGAGTTTGTTTTGTGTGGCGAGCATCCCCCAAAGCAAACAGGCAGAAGAGCAGCTGCTTTGGGGGATTGAGTTGGCACAGGTTGCGCAGGGAGAGCTATTTTCGAAAAGTATCTAGCCACTAGAAAAGCGAAGGTCAGCTTTCACAGCTCCCTGATAATATATACACACGAGCAATACTAACACAGGGAGCTTACCTTGCCCATCCTTTTCCTTTGGGTGTTTTGGTAAACGGGTGTCGCCTCGTTCATTTGCATCGCCCTAGTACTCGGGCTCGTTCGCAGCAATAACTAAACTTGGATTGGGAAGCAAGAAACATCGCTTGTGCGAAAATGGTGTGGGTGGAGTTGGGTAATCCTTGGCTGAAGGGCTGGTAAGCGAAAAGGGATGAAACGGTGTGGTTCCGAACATTATAAGACGTAGCCAAAGGCATCGCTATATTCAGGTCGCGTAGAGGGAATTTCATAGGAAATTACTTAGGCAAATAATTCGATTATTAGTTAATATACGGCCAAAATATCTTGACAGTAATATAATTGTTAAAAATCCGCTTATGTTATCGTCGACCTATTTGCAGCGAAACGTATTCAGGGATTTTCGATTACACGAGAAGCTTCTTAAAGCTTTTAACGGGAGACAATTTCAGTAAGTGGACTTGGACAGATGGTCGATAATGCGATGATAAAACTTAATATTTAAGAAAATCGTACAGTAAAATCTCGATATAACGAATTGTTGACTATAGTGTATGGTTGGTAGCGTCCTGAGCTGCACAAATATAAAATTGTATGAACAGTTATCGCAAAACCGCCTAATCCGTTTTCCTTATAAATCGATTATATGAGGCTTGGATTAGAAAATCGTCTAATGCAACAAAATTTGGATAAAACGAACTCATTTTCTGGTTTTGATAGGCAATTTATAACAAAATTTCATTGTACTACATTTCCTGCTCAAATCAGATATCAAAACTTAGCAAATCGTTAAAATTATTTAGATGAATTCGATAGACCAAAATCACTATCTCTGACTACATTAGTTAATTATTATTTTATAAACATCACTATTTTTATTATTTTAGAAGGACCACACTTGGAATCTCATTTTGAAAACTTTTTCTAAAAAAAGAGAAAAAAAAATCACATTTCTGGAGTAAAATTAAAAGAAAGGCTTGATGAGATTTCCACTGTTATTACGTTATTATCAAGAGTTTTCGATAATCATAGGAACAGTTATCGCATAATCGCCTAGTCCGTTTCCTTGTAAATCGATTGTGTGAGACTTGGGTATAGCGGACACTTAATTACTGGAGCAAGCAAGATCCATGGCGATATAGATCTGATCCCGGCCCAGGCTTGTTAGAAAAAATAAGTTGCCTGTTATTTAGCGATGTATGATATGGCCTTGCGTGTTTTCCATCAAACCGAGCCGAGTAATTCGGTTGCCGCCTGGGCTACACGCTAACGTTATAACTGTGGAGTTTGAACAGTGCCAAGGTTTCTAGTCACGTTTGCATGGATAGGCGTTTTGTCCAATACGGTGGATTTTTTTTTTTTTTTTTTTTTTTTTTTTTTTGCTGTGTGTGTGTTAAGGAATGAAAGTAGGAGAATTCTCCTGGAGACACGAAACCGTTAAAAAAGGGCAAAAAAAAAAAGGGAGAAGCAGACGACAAGAAAAGCGTTTATTCCGTGGAGTGGCTATGTATTCTATCGAGGGAAAAATGTCCCTTTTGGCATATTTACCTTGAACTTCCGAAGACTTGCACTTTTTTGACTTTTAAGCTGTTATGTCCTTTTGTCACGTTTCCAGGCGGGGACTGCGTTTGTGGAGCGTCAAACTACATCTCACAAAGCACGTAAAGAAAAGTGTATTATTTTGACACTTTCTTAGAGGCCGCTTTTTCCAACATTGGCTGCGAAGATGATCGAATTTCTTCATCACTGAGCAGCAGCATGTTTTATATTCCACAACTTGTCTTAAGTCGACGTTTTGGAAAAGTTAAAAGAGTTACACAACCCGGTTCCGTGTTGTGAAGGTCAATTTTCGTTTTCTCTGGTTAGAAGACTGCGGATAGTGGGCGAAAGCTGACACGGCACATACAAGCCGAATTTTGCAAGGTAATTTTGCCACCAGCGGCGTTTGCAAGTAAATTGCAACAAGCTGAGAATCCGTGCTGACTTGCATAATCAGTTCTCTAAGGATTCGCAAGGAAGATGGTGGAAGAAAGGACAGTGGGTTGCTACTTTTCTGTTTCAAGGTGTCACTTCCTGGCGCCTGGGGCTCCGTAACGTTTGTCATGTGTCCCGAGCTTAATGATTTCCTCCTGTTTTCTTTCAGACGGGAATAGAGTCGTTAATTAGACAGGCTGACATCCTGCTTGGCAGTGTCGTAGGCTAAAATCGGGATTGGGAGAAAGTGAAAAAGGCGAGGAATTATGGTGCTTACACCGCTCAAGTTTTTGTGTGCATTTTATGGAAGGGAGCGAGCGAGAAAACTGGAAAGCATCCTACAGGAAATTGAAAGGAAAACCGTCGGATAGATCAAGCCGGAATCGAAAGGAAAATGGTAGGATAAATCGAGCTTTGGAGTCGAACGGCGTTTCTGCGGCAACCGCTTTTGATTTCCGAGGAGCTTTTGTGAGCATACTAAAGCCCGAAAAAGGCTCTTTTGCTAACGAAAGCCGTCGCTACGGCGAAGTGAACTTCTTTTGTCAGTTCACTTACATTCTCGCGTTCCGCTCAATGCCCTGTGCATCAGGTGCGGGCCAGCTCGGGATCCCTTCAAAGTGGGTCCATTATTTCCTAGTCTACTATTTCCTAATTTCAGCATCAGGCCGTGTTTAGACGTCTGTTGATCCCCAGTCAATCAATAAAGACTGATCCGAAAAACGGGGAAACCATTTGCGAAGTGGGCGTGCTCAAGTAGTTGGAAATGGAGATGGATTGAGGTTGTTGAATGAAACCTTACAGATGACAATTCCTTTAATAGACTCGCTAGAAGTATGGAGCAGTTGTGAGAAAGTTCTATTAGTGGACTAAAAATAAATGAAAAATTAAATGAAAAATAAAAATAAATTAAAAATAAAAATAAATTAAAAATAAAAATAAATTAAAAATAAAAATAAATTAAAAATAAAAATAAACGAAATATTAAATTAAAAATAAAAATAAATGAAAAATTAAATGAAAAATAAAAATAAATAAAATATCTTATGAAAAATAAAAATAAATGTAATATAGAATTAAATATAAATTCCTTAAGAAAATAGGGCAAATCATTGTATGTAGCTAAAAATAGCCACAGTTTGAGTCTTGGAGGTCAGTTCGTTTGAAAGATGAGGTGAACGGAAATTGAAGGAGTCAAGGGGAGTTAGGGAGTTATTGACGTGCGTTTCCGGAATTTGATCGATTGGATTTGACGCAAGTCCGTGTGAGGGTTTTTTCAAATTCGTTCGCGTGAAAGCTGAGAGGTGCAAGTGCTCAAGTAGAGGACATTCCTGGTACGCAAATTAAGGAGCAATGAGTGTGTATCGATTGGCCTGTTCCTACTACCGGATATGCGAAGGAGATTACAAAGAAAGGGGGAAACGTTTTAAGGGGTGACATATTCCATGAGTGAGTACGTGTTTAGGAAGTGGTACAGAGCAACAAATAGCATTCAGAGAGTGGTATGAAGGTTTGGAGATATTGGATGTAAAAATTCCGGAGAAAGAAGGTTGAATGGAGATGAATGAGTGTAGCGCCATATGGAGTATGTGATCGGGTCAGGCGCAGATGCTGGCCAACAATAGGCAGGCAAAAGTAAATCTTTGGGATGTGGATCGCTGAGGGTAAGGAGTAGAGCTCGTAATGAGAATTCGACGGCCGGCCCTGGCGCAAGGTGAATTGATGACAGACGCGGAAGGGAAACGCGCGAAAGAAGGAAAGAGTAAATGCGTGTGTACGAAGAGGTTCTGTACTGTATTGATCGAGGATCATTCAGATTCTTCGCGGGAACCACAGGCGTAATAAACGAAGCGGATGTGAGATTGAAATTGGGTTAGGAAAAAGGGAAAAGGCAGTAAAAAGTGAAATGAAAGAGGAATAGAGTGACACTTGTCGGCTCAGCTTTTAGTAGCGCTGAATGCGCTTCGTAACGCTACTTGCTCGTGTGAGCGTTTCAGTGTGTTTAACCTGAACGCGGAATAATTAGTACCCGTTCCACCCTGTCTGCGTCTCGTTCTCTGGTTTGTAGACAACGGCACAGCGACCGAGAATTCATAGAAAATTTAGACGTGGTAGGGTAAGAGGATTAACAGTTGTCTAAATTAATGACTCGGGTTTTCTTAAATTTACCGGTATTAACTCTTTTTCTTGCGCTATTTATGATCCCCATGATTTTTTTTTTTTGACTTTCGTGCCTAATCTTTGGAATCTTAACTCGGTGATTGATCTTAATGGATGAAAAGTTGCAACATTGAGGACCGATGATAGCCAACTTGTCGAAAAGTTTAGGTAATCAAGCTAAAAATCTTTAGTAGTGAGAATGAATGCAATGAACTTCGATTTATGAGATGGTAATAATTTTAAAAGGAATTTCCGGTTTGGGCATTCTTCCGGAAAGGAAATTCCACGTGAGTGATTTTTTATGTAAAATAATTATGAGGTTAAAATGGAGACGTTTATTTTTGAAATAGTATGACAAAGAAAGCGAACGCAAATTAAAGGAGTTTGCACTCAAGTAAGAATTGCATAACGCAACAGCCATGAAATCACCAGATTATTAAATCTAGTCAGGTTATTAAGTGTAGTCAACAGATTTGAGTAAATTAGTTTCGACTGAACTTGAAAACCAATTTTTTCGCTTGTAGAGCAACCAACAATTCAGCGTATGAGGAATTTGCATGGTTTCGCATATTCTGTTGAATTTAATTAGTATCGCCAGGCAAAAAGATTTGCTTGCTTTCGTCTCAGAGTGCAAGTCTTAGAATGGATAATACGGCATGAGGGTATAAGAAAACGTATTGCCGTTGCTCGCAAAAAAAAAGCAGTGACAAATAAGAAAAAAAAATATATTAGGGACAAGGCAGCTCATATAATCGGAATCTCTTACACTGAGGTTCATATAACCGGTAGTCTTCGGGTCGAACAAGACATTACAGTTTCTACCACTAGGTGGCGTGAGCTCACTCGCCGCCACCGAATCCAGCGCGGAGTGACCAATATAAAACGTATGCTTCGTAACTACAGTAAAATCTTGCTATAACGAACCTTGCATAACGAACTGTCGGCAATAGTGCACTTAATTTAAGTTCCGGAGTTTTGTAAATGTAAAGGAAATACTTTCGATGTAACAAGTTTGGATATTTACCGAACATTTCGTATTAGGTCCGACGAGGTTCATTAGAAGGGGGTTACAATAGAGTTGTTTTGTTATCAACAGTCTTGTTCTGTCCATTTGTTGGCAAATTCAATAAGCAGTTTCCCCTGAACTTCAGGACTCCTTAACTTTTGGCATCAAACATAGGCAAGGCTAATCAAAACAATGAAAACACTTCTTGAACACCCATAAGGTGGCGCGGATATACTAAAAACGACAAGAAAACTTCATGTTGAATGCAATGTATTCAATTCACGAAATTCGGAAATACGTACTAAGCAACGGAAAATAATATTTGAGTATAATAAGATAGCGTTTTGTTAGAAACACAAGCGAAATTTAACATTTTTTGTGGGAAAGTAAATTAAAATATTCTGAACGAATTTCTTGTAGCAGTTTTTACCTTTCAGTGTTGAAAAGTATTGCAAACCAAAATTCACTTTATTTTATTAATGATCGTGTCTTTGTCTACCGATATAGCCGAAACAATTAGCTTTTTAATTATGAAACTTTCATAGAATAAATGAAGTTTGGACATTTGTATGTAAGTTTTCCGGAACTCAGATTTGTTTAGTGCTTGAAGGGTTAAAGATTTCTAACAAAATTAACCTAATTATTCACAAGTAAGCACAAATTGCCAAGTATGCAGCAAAATTAGGTGATTTTTTTTACATTTATGTTTTCAAAAATCTTTCGGTAACAGGTTAGCTCGCTAGATGGCATTCTGTTACAGTTAGAATCACCAGTCTTCTGCATTTCAAAGTACTAGCTGCCGGGCCCTTTTGGACTATACTAATAAGGGCTATCAATTTCACCACTTATTCCACCCATATCTGAGTTTTTATATTACAGTGCATGTTAGCATTCTTAGCAACATGACAGAAGACAATAATGAGTCTTGTAGTCTTGTAAACGAAGCTTAATTTATCACTTTATTTTTTAACGAAAGTATATTTTTCCCGGGTAGACAATTTTAGATTTTAATTTCTGTCTTTGAGTTCTCAGGAGCCCTTTCTCTTTAAAGTAAACTTACAGTATAAAGAAAGCAGATATTTATTTGGGAGTTACTAGAAGAAAAAGTTGGTACAAGACAATAACGTATTTCAACAGGTTTAATGCCGTTAGCCGATTTTGTTCTGCTGTGTGTAGGGACGAATTGTAACAGGCGATCGAAACTTGCGTCAAGGTGTCAAGGGCTTTTGATACAATAGTGCCTCTTTTCTTTAGCAGCAACACATTCCTAATGGTGAACCAACAAGCGATAAAGCAATTCCACAAATGCCTGTGGTCACACTTGGTATAAGTATTTCAAGCGTGTAAGTTACGCCAGGAATCCAAACACCACTCAAAGCTGTTTGTATTGCGGATTACGTGGTATAGAATTTACTGGCTGACAAAGACTTTGAGGGGATAAGCAATTGGTAAATGAAAGTTTGTTTCATTCAAAGAAATTGAGACAATACTGCCGAGTCCATTTTAGCCATGACGTGTTTGTAAAACAAGTTTGCGTTTCGTAACGTTCGTATATTACGAATGAAGCAGTTGCTCGCATTGAGTGTTTGTCGAAGTTAGCCCTGGAACGGACAGCATCGTGTACAAGCTAGTCAAGTTTTCCTGCTGTGGTGGGTTTA
Source organism: Triops longicaudatus (assembly GCA_022885665.1). Lineage (NCBI taxonomy): Eukaryota > Metazoa > Arthropoda > Branchiopoda > Notostraca > Triopsidae > Triops > Triops longicaudatus. Next base: position 31,232 of record JAGQDJ010000630.1, on the reverse strand, counting down.
TTTATCAGTGCGTGATTTGTTAAGGCAGCGTGGGTACATGCACGGTATGCTAAGTCCTACAGTTCTGGGCATGCAAGTTGATTCTGCAAAGACCAACTTAGATCGCATTGGCGACTGAAGATTTGGCAGTTACCTAATTACGACAAGGAGCAAGAAATGCTCATTATGGGGGGTAAAACAATCCACTTCGGTGCCCCAACGACGCAGCCCGTTTCAGTGCACATGCATCCCTTCTATCATGGAGTTAACTCTCCCTGAGGAATTTCCAAGACTGTGTTTAATGACCGAGTCAATATAGACTTGATAGCCTGCGCATACACAGACAGACCCAGCCCTGTATCGAAGGAATACCGGGAAGACCACGCAAACTTAGTTAATGGCACGTGTGCATCAGGGGCGTTGGGGAAATTAGGGAAAAAAAAAAGAAACAGCACCGGTAGCACGAGAAGAGGATACACGTCGAATCGCAAGTGTCAACCCTAGCTTAACTTGTAGTTAACGAAAGTGAGATACAACGTGAGCTAGCTTATTGCTCTCATGAGCTCTTGCGTCGCACCCCTTTGATCGAGCGTTGACATTTCATTACCGCGTGGGTTTGTTGTATAACTTTTAAAATCCAAAAGTTTTGTGTCAAGTTTGGAGATTCTTGTCACGACCAGACAGTGAAACAGGCCTGTTAGGAATTTTTCTCTGTGGATGAACCCAAGTATTGCCTATGAGGTCTAATTTTTCGCGTCGTTTTTTTTTTCTTTTTTTTTTCTTTCCCATTGACGCCAGAGCCAGTATTGCTCGCTTCTCTTGCACCTGGAGCCCAGTATTGATCCAAAGACTTGAAGTACTAAACATACGAGTGAACGCTAGAACTTGGGGGTATGGGTATATATATATCTATAACGGCGAAGTTGTTGCTTGCTTGCACGAACGCCAGTGCTCATTAAAGGAACACGAATAGGAATACGTCGCAGAGACCACTTAGTCTTACACAGGAGGATCAAAACTTACTCTCCTGGATGCAGTGCTGTGCATTATCTATGTTCCTTTGACGTAAGGTAGCATTTACATGTTATGACACAAGGAGGGTCAGACAGCCGAGGTAAAGGCTTTCACGTTATCAGATCCTTTGCCAAAAGTCGGACCGAGCTTGATCTCGGCCCTTGTGTTATCAGATCGCAGTATTTGGGGGTACGAAATGGCCCAGGATTGTTATCAATCCGAACGCAACGATTGCTGCACCAGGGATTGGGCAAATCTTTTGATTCTTTCGTGATCCTCATGACTCACAGCGATGAGATTCATTTCTTTTTGAAATTTCCCCCTATTAATCCATTACCTTTATTGAATTTAAGGTCGAAGGTGTAAACAGGGCAAAAGACGTTGCCATGTCGCAGGAAAGACGGAAACTTGTTCCTAATTGCAACTCCGTATAGGTCAGCTCAAGTTTGAATGAATTGTCGAACCATAGAAAATCGCGTCGCCCGAAGTTTAGAGCGTTGGGGTTTCATGAGTTGAGTTAGTGCCAACGTATAATTGCAGATCATGTCGTGAAAACGAGTTACGCTAAAAGGTACATGTGCTTTTGATCCGTCGTGAACCCCGACGGCCAAAGGGTAAAACGGCAGGATATTTGCAGTAAAAATAGATTATGCGGAGGAGTCATCGGGAGTGGGTAAGCAATTCTGGGCGGATCTATATGTTGTGTTGTTCACGGACCCATATGGTAAGGGTTTTTTTTTTTTTTTTTTTTTTTTTTTTTTTTTTTTTTTTTTTNNTTTTTTTTTTTTTTTTTTTTTTTTTTTTGGAGAAGGATGATGTTCTTACGTCCATTGTAAACGTCCAAAGTGAAACATATCGGGTAGAACACCGACACATGAGGGATCCCCCTCCCCTAAGGGGGTCTTTTTTCCTTGCCAATAGTTTATTATGCTCTTCCGTAAGAAGACGTTTATTATTTTTTTTTCGAGCTGCCATGACTTAAAAGTTGTACCGAACAATCCACATTTTGACGTCACCGCATATAGATCAAGTGCAAACTTTTCCGTTTCCCGAGCCTGGGAGCTATCAGAACTATAAACGCGAAGTGGGAGAGAAAGGATTGCATTCTTAATTTCCGGATGTGTTGCTTTAATTAGGGTGGTTTCGGCTACGTCGGAATATGAAATGGAAAGGAGTGAATAAGTGAGTCTGTCCTTGTGCGTCAGTCATTGGTGGTAAAGTGATGCATGTGGGGGGTGAAGGAGGGCGGAACAGCGAAATGGGTAAAGTCCAATTCGGCAATACTGGGATGTTTACGTTTACAATTCGTGGTGGAAGATTACCAAAGGCAATAGGAGAGCGCAATAATCATATCAGGGTGTTTGCATGGAGCTACGGGCAATTATTGCTGGACGATTATAAGCATAGAAGGCCCCACCCCTAGTCTTTTATATCACCAGAGGGACGCTGAAAGTGGAGCCGAGTTTTCGGGAAGGCTAATTAATGGCTTTAATTATGCTAGTGGAATAACCACGTTGTCCAACTTTCGTATACAAACACAGTTAACCCTAATCCTTCCCCGAAGCGGTGTCGCGAAGTTTTGGAGTAGATGTATGCATTACGGAAAAAAAAAAGCTGTAAAAGCGACTCGTGTTTTGTTGGAATTGTTTAGAGAGCAGGAAATACTAGCTTCGTTACCTATATCTGCGCTTTGGAGGTTAATCTTTGGGGTAATAAAGTAAGGTTAGCGTAGAGAATCAAGTAAAATGAGACAAACTTCTTGGAAAGGGACTCGTACAACTGGAATTGAAACGCTACATGTATATTGCGCGTTTCAGGCTTTTTTATGAGATTGTTATGGTGAAAATAACGATTCGTTTTGTCCTTTAAACTACTCAGAAAGCTTAAAAATAATTATGGCTGAAATCCGACGTGCCACGCTGGCTTTTAACTTGTTACTTTGTTAATGGCTCACTCTGCACATTGATTCCAGTGACGGGGATTCCCAGCTCACGATGGAAGGATTTTATGTCCACAGGAATTGATTCAATGCCTGTTTTGTAGTTAAAACATTGTTAGCAAGAGAAAAAAGTTCAATAGGACTTCTTTTTACTAAATAAGAAAGGGCTTTACAACCTAGAGAACTTTGGATCGACACGTGATTGCGAGACGGGGTGATCTGCAACAATGAAAAAAAAAAGATAAACGGATAGGTAATCTTGTTAAGAACCCGATGATCTTGTTATGAAAAGGGAAATGCAGTTGAAGGGATTCGTTATTTGTGTGAACTTGCGGTCTTGTGAAGTTAGCATGTGTCTCACGACGGTCCAGTTCACAGTTGCGTTTCTCGACTGATTCAGTCCATATACATGTGTGTGAATGTGTGATATTGTCGTCGTCTCTCCCGAGATTAGGTACCCGAATTCGGCGCCGTCACCATGCCCAAAACGTAATTACAAGAATTGTTCTTTACGTATCGGGTTCGCTGTAATTGTAAGCTTTGGCTTATGAAAGGGTGCGATTTTATGGCCGTTTCTTATTCGCACCCAGTGTCATGGTTTCTTGCACACTTTAAAGAAGGAGCCGAAAAGTCTGTTGTGATGAGGTAGTAGGTTAAGAGGTTCACTGGTGGTGTTGCTTGGCATTCTTCCTAATGAAGGTTCCAATTCCGAGTCCACCGGAGTCCCTGGATTGATGTCTTCTTTCGTTCTGTCATTGTCGTCTTTGGACTCTCTTTTTCCACTTTCGTAGTTTAGCGTGATTCGCGTTATAATTGGGATTGTGTGTAGTGTGGCTTAGTAATGATTTATGTGCGAATGATTCATAAAGTCGGGTTTGCTCCATTACATTTTTTTTTTAATTTACTGTTAGAACCTGTAGGTAAAATTTTCTGTGTTATCATTCCTGGGTGTCACTGCGGAGAATATTGTCTATTATTCTACCGAACACAGGTTTAGAATGGAGACGTGACACGCTCTTGTATTCTCTTTGTCAGGGAATAGAAGATAATTCAGAATACATAGGAAATGAGCTGCTACTTTTGACTGCATGACGCTTCCTAGTGTCAACTGTGTTTTATGTACCGTTCCTAGATAAGCTAGCGACCTTCCCAAAGCTGTTGACTTGTAAATAGTTTGGTGAAACGACACAACCACTCCCCCGTTTAGCTTACATTAAAATTTCTTGCGGGTTTGACACTTGGGGGTGGGCTGGGTTCGGTAAGACAAGGGGGTGTGAAGTAGCACATTAAGTGTCTTCTTAACGCTAATGTGCTCGCTATACATTCAACTTTATCAATTACAGTAGCATCTTGCTACACCTAACGAAGTTTCGACCATAACGGAACTGTTCAGAACATAATGTAACAGACTTCTTTGTACCGGAAGATTTTTCTGTCGAAAACGATGTTCGTTACAACGGAGGTGCTTCTGTATTGAATAAGAAACGATCCCGACAAAAAAAAAAACAACGCCTTCACGAGCTTTCCTACATGGGATTTATATACTGCGTCGTTGCCAATGTGCGTCAACATTCTTAATATTTCAAGTTAATATCGAACTCAGCGCAGTACGGGAAATCAGAACTACTCGAAAAGCTGGTGGTTAAGAACGTAGGAAAATCTCGCTCAACGTTGCCAATAAAAGACCAGTCTCTAAACCTGACGAGTACAAGAAAAGTACAGCAAGCTGGGAGGAAAGCAGACGTTGACATAACACGCCATTCCCGAAGTGCAATAAAGCTCTCATGTTGGTTTGATTTTGTACCCGTTTACTTTAATTGTTTTACTTGCTGGTAGCGTGTTATGGGGAAATCGCGGCTGCGTAATTTTTTTTTTAAACCCAAAAAAGGACACGACTGTGACGCACGTACACACGTACTGTACTGCATGCTACCCCCGAATCCGTAAATAATCCTCCTTACAAATAAAAACGGTCATTGGACATGGGGGGGGACCCAAGATAATTTCCGAGTTGCGTTTTTACCGCATAAGATGAGCTACGAATGGCCAAACCGTAACTTCCTCTCCAAAGCAATTTATGGAGCTATTGTCACGCAAAGCTTCCTTTCCCTACCCTAGTACCATATGATGCCCAGAATATTGTCAGTTTTCGCGTTTTGTGTCGGTACTTGTGCGAGAATTGCAAACGACTCTGTGAGAAAAGGAAGGAAAATGCCCTTGAACCCTCTTGGGCGTGTTTAATTAATGAGCATGGCACCGCGTGCCGTTGTCGATAGCCAACTTTTTAGCTCTTGCCTGAGTTACAATTACGGTGGAGTGCCACGAGCGTATCATTCGTTGAAATCTGGCCGGGGTTATGCAGTACACAGTGTCATGTTATTTCATTTCATAATATCTAATTTTTTCTATTTTACTGTATTATATTTTTATATTTTAATTAAGTTGTTTTTATTGTCTTTGATTTTATTTTCTCTTTAGACTTTGATTTATTCCATATTTGTTTTTATGTTTCCATTTTTATTATTTTTTATTTTTATTGTATTTTTTATTTTTTTATTATTTTTTTTTATTTATTTATTTTTTTGCTTGTAGAAAATTTCGTGCTATAACTCTTTGATTTCAGCCCGACAAAGCTGACATTTGGTCTAGTTCTTTGTAATCTCGAGTCACTTGGAGCCGACGAACATTAATCTTGACAGACACCTGGTTGACGAGAGCAACTAGTGCATTGTAGTAAAAGTACTGCCAATTAGTTAAATGGACTGCTGTTAAAGCTGCCCACGCCGGAGTAGTTTTCCGTGTCGGGAGCCAAAGCGAAGGTCTGGAAACTTGATTAGACCCCAAGATCGTTGAAAGAACTGTATCGAAAGCGATATCGCGTTTAATGTGCACACGATCGCTAAAGGTTCCTCAGGTGCGCTAAGTGTCGGCAGCTAAGGCCTGGGCTGAGCTCATTTACATATATTTGTGTAAGGGTGTAATACACCACTCCAGTTTCGAGTCGTAAGGGCTCGTGCAGTAACGTATTAGACCGCTTGGGCTTGTCCCGCACAGGGACGATGGCGGCCGATAGGAATTCTACCAAGCAAGCGCAGACAGGCGTAGGTAACTTGGGGAGAACCCTTGCACTGGGACCCGCAAAGAAGAGTAAGAAGAAGCATTTAGTATCCAGCTTAGCTGGCGAAGAAGCCAAGTCGAGGCTCGGCTGTCCTCTCAGAAAGATGTCCCTCAGTTAAGTCCCCATCGGGAAATCGGTTCCTCGCTGCAGTGGCAGTTTGAACTGTTTGAAAAAAAAAAATCATTAAAAAAAAATACTGAGAGTCCATGAACGGAAAACTGCACGTGTTGCGCTTTTCAGGGACCTGGCAGCAAACTAGCCATATTGTCAGTGTTCTGTGCTAGGATTCTTCGATCTTTTTCAGTTTTTGCGCTTCTGTTGGCTTAATAGTGCGTGTGCCGATATTTGTGGATTTACTAATTATACCAGCTAGCCTCAAGCGAAATCAACTTGCGTAAAGGAAAAACGAGCGCAGACGGTAAACCAAATTTTCACTATTGATTCGCGTGCGCTTCCATATCTCCCTCGAGAGACCCCCAAACGGTTCAAATTAAGAGTTTTTCCCTGTCTTGTACTATCTACTTTTTGAGACAGTAGCTCGTAAGCATTTTATGGGAAATTATTCTAAAGAAGATGGGTCTACTTTCAGTGAGCAAGGAGAGAAATGAGGATGGTGAGTTAGCGTTTGTGTTGACGTACATAAAAGTTATCTCGTGAAGAAAGAGGTCTTGGCGAAATCGTGGATCCCTGGAGTCCTTATGCGTTTTTGTCCCGTTTCCTGATGATACATCTGCACATTTCTGGGGGGGGGGGGGTTGCAAGGCGTTCAAGTTCATCAAAAAAGCTTTCTCATTTTCGGTGTAGTCGCGGGAGTAGAGGTTATGGGAAAAAGACAAGCTGGAACAACTTCCCTTCCAGTTCTATTTTTAAGTATACCTTTGCTTGTGCAGACAAATGGAATATTGATTTGGGTCCTTTGGGCTTCCTAAAAATTTTCGAGAAAGGAAAAAAAAATCCCTTGATCTTCAACTCTGTACTCATCCTTTATTTTCAGAACGACAGCGGGTGGCGAAAGACATTTTGTGAATCGTAGGCCACGTTGTAATAGGTGGTGACAGTACAGGGAATTTGGTATTAAGTTCATGGGGAATTTTCTCGATGGTAGAATGGAGTTTCAGCCCAGCCACCAATCCCGGGCTGTGTTTTATTTGGATAGTAGGAGACGTCAAGCGTGCGTATGCTCTGTGAGCTTTTCTTAAAGCTGCTTATACACATGACAAGACTTTATAGATCAGGTAAAACCCATTTCTTGGTCTTCCTTTCTCCGTGGACTCGAAAAGCTAAAAGCAATGAGTCACCACTCACATGAAGATTTACCTAAAAAAGGCTTTGATGTCGAAATCTCGAGATTTGGGTTCGTCCGTTGAGGTCAGATCGCGAGTGCTTTAGTGGCAGTAAAAGTGAATTGCGACAATAGGCCAGAAAAGCGTGGTTTAGTTATGTTTGTTTAATTATGCTGTTTTGGGGCGGGGGAACATAAAATAATGACAAAAGAAGTTATGTGTAGCCATTCAGAAACAGCTCAGCAAAGAGTATGAATCAAGTCACATTTTGGGGCGTGTTTTGGTGTCGTGGTCATGCATAACAAGCAAAGTTGAAAAAAGACACCAGGTAGACTAGAAAACAGTGAATTTTTTAGAGTGTCGTCGGGGAAGTTTGACATAACGAGTGGCATTGAACTGGACCAACTTGTGGCCAAGATACTCCAACCTATTCAGAAAGGTCAAATGATTAGATGTGCAGTTGTATAAGTTTGGCTATAAGCTCCCTATCCCAAACTGCAGCCACGTGCTTTGTTGATCAAATTACCATCCGCGTTAGGTGGTGATGCTCCTGCATTTGTTTTCATTAGACTTTTTGCTATTTACAACGCAACACTGCTATACATCGATACCGCGAATGAATCCATGAAATGGATGGAAATTTTTCTTTGGTTAATTATTTTTTCAGTAAGCAATAAAACCTTGTACGCTGCAGGGTAGACAAGTGTACAATATTTAAAGCTATTCGCCCCATTCGATTTTCCTCCTTGAACTAGCTCAGTCGTGTACTAAATATTGTACGGTACGCCGTATTTTCTGTGAGTTATTATATTCCCGTTAGTAATTGGTTCACGGTAAGTAAGTGCCACAGCCCCAAATTGTTTTCAAGAATTATGGACTGTTTAGCTTGTATTTTTGGTAGCTCTTGATGTGCCAGAGGTTTAGGTTGGACCTTTTCGATCTGGAAGGATAATTAGGGTTTGATAGGCTTGTTTATGGGAATGAATTTCGGCTTGAAACGCTAGGAGTTGTGCTCCAGAAACCTATGCATGGCCTTATTTACGGTCGCTAAGCCGTTTGGAGTTACAGCTTTTCTTCTATTTGTAAATATAGCGGCGAGCTTGCCCATGTGGATAGGTATATTAGATAGGTGATTGATGGCCGTAATGACTTTCTTGCAGTTGAAACATTTTTTTTTGTTTCCTTTGTCTTTCTTCGAGGAGATCGTAAGAGGTATCGTAATTAAAGCAAGAAAGTTATGAACCGGGTTTCTAATTTCGAAGCTTTTTATACCCGTCATCCAGCATGCTGACGCCCAAGTTTCTGGGTACAAGAGCGCAGTAGCTAATTTTTCTACCGAAGGGCGAACGTTAAAGTGCCTTGTATTATTTCGTTAACCATTTCGTGAGAGCTTTGGGAATGGATTTATTTTCTCGTTCTGTCCGTTGTTAGTACCGAGTGCTAAAAAATTAGCACGCGAAGTCTTGAGATTCTTGTTGCCAAGAACAGGAAAGCTATTTAAGAAAGGGGAGGAAAGAAGGCAATTTTACAGCTCAGCGTGTTACGTGGCGTTCCCTAGGACGTTTTGGCATGTCATTTATAATATGTCTTGTACTCCAGCAGGCGGCTTTTGGGATTCCTTAACGTTGTAGCGCGAAGTTGTCTTGTGTTAGTAATTAGAAACATTTCGGTTACAGTTTATTGTGGCTGAGGTCTTGGTTACAACCACATTGTGTTTTGTTGAGGTTTACCTGCGTTTTCTGTTTTTCCTTGTTGTTTTGGAGATGTACTCTTTCTTTTTTTTTATTTTTTCCTCGGTTCTTGGCAACAATACACAACAGGTGAACACACGCTATTCCCGAGTATGGAGCTTCGATTTGTGGGGTTATGAGAGAACTGCCAACTCATTCGTCATAGCTTTTGCGTCGCCCCTATCAATGCTTTACTAGTGTCGTGGAAGTTCGATTTCTTTTCTTTGGCCCAAGTCCTTTCAAAACAGCGTTGATGAGTTGTTCGATGGCGCTTTCCCGAGAGCTTTTCCGTGTGGGTAGACCCATGGACTTCGCCTAGCGAATAGCTCCTTCATTACTGGTAAGGGACAAAAGCGCTCAAATGGGCTTAATGTAGGTGGTATTTGTATGTGAGCAATTCGGAAGGGAACGTACAGGGACGGCATATCCATCAAAGGTGTTGATCAGTACAGCCTCGGCGTTAAGTACTTAGGCATTGTGTTGCTTTCGGCGCCGTGATAGGTCTGGGTGATCTACGGCCTAAACGATTAGTAGAAAGCAGGCCGCTTTTGCTGCTGCCTCGTTAGTGTTTGTTTAGCTATTTGTATGAACAAAGAGGCCAGAGGAGGAAAAGAGGCCTTCAAGTGTGTGTTGTTGCGTGGCAGAGTAGGTCAGACACAGGGCCTGTTATTCTTTGTTGCAATAAGCTCTATTGGGTTCGTTTTTTGATGTCCAAGCTAGTTTGCAAGAGCTTGATGAGCTTTTATTTGCTGTAGGCACTTCGAAACAATAGCGTGTTTGCGTAGTTTGATTACTGTCTCACACTTATACTCTGTTTGTCTACATAGTTATTCGCTTTCTCGTGGGCTTCACAAAAGCTTTCCACATTCAGGAAATTTGGACATTGTAAATTCTTAGCCCGATTAAGCAGACTTGTAAGGCTGTCTTTGATGTCCTTGATGAAGGCAAATAACAGCTTATAACAGCTTGCGTTGAAGAGTACGCATTTAGGTAAATTGAACAATCAGTTAAAGCAGTTAAATCGCATAATTAGCTGATGTATAAAGCTTAACAGGTCAGTCTCTTAATTATTTGAGCTTCGTTCTTTGAACAAAACAGGTGATATTTTACATTTAGACGTAAAAATCCCTTCAGTGCACGACAGTGATTCTCCATGTCGCTTTGCTGAGTTTTCTTTGGAAAGAGTTTCTCGCTTCGCAAGAAAAAATATAAAAATTCTAACAAAAACTTGCTGACGTTGGCGTATGCTGGCTTAAGTTTGAGGCAAAACATTCAAAAAATAATTCACATCGGTAAAGTACGAGCTCGTAACCTATATACATTGCGAGTATTTTATTGAGTCTGCTTTCGACTTTCCATTTTTTTAACGTCATTAAAGATCTCGCTAATTCTAGTCGTTCTAAGTAGAAGTGCGATTTTTCTTTTCCTACGCCATCAGGTGGTAGATACTAATTATGGTTGCATAACAATGGAATCTCCAATGAGCCAGAAAACCGTGCTGTACAAAAGCTTGCAAGTAATGCAGCATAAGTTACTAATGTTAGGAGAGGAAAGCGCATGTTTAAGTCTAGCTTAATCCTTGGAAATTGTAACCTCAAAGGTTATTACCATGTACAGCGTGTGAAGGATGGGAAAATTGCTTATTCCACTTAAGTGCAATATTCATTTTTTTTCTTTTTTTTTACGGTGTCGCTGGTTCGACTTGGAGATTGAGTTATTCGGAAATAAGCCTAGCGTGAAGCTTGTATTAAGAGTGGTGTGCGAGAGAGCTGGTGTTGCTGTCATTTCATAACACAGCGAAACTTGTTCGTTTTTTAAAAAAAACTCGGCATGTTTTGCAGAAACGCTATTTCTGCTGTTATTGCAACAACCAATGTGACAAGTTGAGCTCGCTTGAGAGAAGAGCGAAAGAATAGAGTAGCTTGATCCTGGCTTTTCGCGTACATTTTTCCAAAGTTTCTCCTTGGTTCCCCTAGAAGAAGTGAAGAAGCCTCTGGGTGCCAAGGAAAAAAGTACCATCCTAGCAGTAGTGCTTTTCCGGTACATTATGCGCGGATAACCGCCAACGACTCTATGTGGCACCGTTACGGTTTCTTGTTTTACGGTATATCCCTGGCGTGTTGTATAGCTTACTTCTCACCCATAAGACATGTACTGTACTGCTTACCACTGCGTGCAGTTATACCTTACACCTTGTCAGTAGAAGCGTTTAAAAAGGTTTTATGGAGGATGCTGTGGAAGACGCACTTCGAAAGCGCTATACCTGAAAAGCTTTTGTGCACCGTTCTACAACGTTCTTCGGAATAAATAGTCTTAAAAAAAAGAGCCCAGAATGGCGTAAATAGGCGTAGGTGCACAAAGGAAGCAATTCCGTTGCAGAGTCTTTAGTTCATTCAGTAAAGCTAGCTTTTGAGGGAATTGTTGAGACTGAATGGAAGCTCATAATTCTTGGAGATTTAATGTTAAGCAATCAATTAAGGCAAGCTTTAGCGGTTATGAAAGGACATGAATGACACATAGCTAAGGATTATCGCGTGGTAGGGTTTTCCTTGGGCGGGTCGACGTCACGCGTCGTGTTTCTTGCATTAATTTCGAACCAGCACAGCGGGGTGCTTGGCTTTCGTGATCAAATTACTATTTCGTATCGTTGTATTGCCTTAAGTGGTTATAATTCGATGACAACGGATTGTCAGGGGCTATAAAAGCTTTTGATACCAGAAGCTCGTAACCATGGCAAGTTAGTTTCAAGGATTAGCAGTCGTGAATATTGCCCGGATTTCTGCGAATTTTAACCAAAGCAGGGAAGCTGAAGTGGTTACAGTGTTCATGGAAACTCGCTTAAAAGGTCAACCATGGCACAACTATGATTTTCTGTCTAAACGTCTATTGTTTTGCACGTCGGCAACGTTTGGAAACGTTTGAAAAGCTAGAAATGGGTGTCAAATCTTACATAAGATATGAATCAAGTATTAATCAAGTATTTTATTATTATTTTCAAGTAGTAATCGAGTATTTTTTATTATTTTCAAGTATTAGTCAAGTATTTTATTATTATTTTCAAGTATTAATCAACTATTTTATTATTATTTTCAAGTATTAATCAAGTATTAATTATTAACGAAGGCAAAATTGTGTACAGGAATTAAGTGATAGATACTGCATATAGCTGCAGACCTTACTATGTTTTTTTTTAACCAAAAAGAAAAATGCATTCATATTTTGTATAGCTGGCATTTTATGCATTAGCTGTCGTAGCGACAGTGGCTACGTAACCATTTCCCGTTTGTTGCATCGTCTCGTGATTTGTGCTGTAGCGCTAGAACAGTGCTGTCCGGATGTTAGCAATACGTGTCGTGCGTTTATTGATAAATTGTCTCCCTGGCTATCAGAGCTGCGATGGTTACAAGGGTTACGATTAAGTGAATGCATAGGAAGCTTCCCTAATGTGGGCCTGACACACGTAAACGTATACCCGCGCTATAAAAAAAAAAAAAAAAAAAAAAAAAAAAAAAAAAAAAAAAAAAAAAAAAAAAAAAAAAAAAAAAAAAAAAAAAAAAAAAAAAAAAAAAAAAAAAAAAAAAAANAAAAAAAAAAAAAAAAAAAAAAAAAAAAAAAAAAAAAAAAAAAAAAAAAAAAAAAAAAAAACCCTCCTATAAGACGAAGGAAGTTTGGGAGTCGATAGTTATAAGGGTCTGATGTGTAGTTCTTTTTCCAGACAAAATGTGCATGGTACTCTTAAGCTTTAGAAACGCGTAATAGCGCTTTTACATGCAAGATCAACAAACAACTTGCTATGTACACACAACAGGAGGGCTTTATTCAGTAAATTGCGACTCGAAAGCATTGTAGCGGTAGGCAACTTAACAGAGTTCGTGTGCGGTTGTTGTGTGTATAAGCCACTAAGTTGGTAATTCCCAGGAAAAAGAGCGCTCACCGCCCCAGACAAGAAGTGGAAGGGTGAAATGTGCATTAGGGGCGGGTAATGAGGGTGGAACTTGGTCTTTGGTGGTTTGTTGTGCCGCGAGCTAAAGCTCTGCAGCATTATGCATTGTGTACCGTGGAGAAACAAAGTCAGGGTTTGCTTGGTTAGTTTAGACAAGGGGAAACAACAGGCAGCTTGCATAATGCGAAATCAGAAAGGCAAGGAAAAGAGTCAAAGGTAGACAAGAGGGGGGTGTTTAGACGTGGTACTGGGAGTGCTCTGGGGGGAGAAACGAGTAATGGGCTATTTATAGCGTCACTAGGCTCCTCACTGCTATTTACTAATGACAGGTACGAGTAGTGTTGGGGAAACAAATTAGCCAAGAATTTTTTAAAGAATATTGTTGAGCAGAGAAAAAGCATTCCAGATCCGCAGTGTAGGCCTCTTGCCATAGAAATGATTATCCTTTTTTACCGTTTTATTTTTATTATTATTATGATTATTATGATTATTATTATTTTGTTTTCATTGATTGATATATCCTGAACAGAAGCACTAAATTAGGGTTCAATCTCAGGTGCTTCCGAAAATTCGAGCTAATTTAAAGTGTGTACGTAAAGTGGAAAAATTGATGCTGTCTTCTACAGTTTACTAGAGCGTGTGTACGTATCGTATGTCCTCGAAGGAGACGTTGGTGATGGTTGCTCGTAAGGTGCAAGTTTATGGAACGCCAATACCTTTGCTTTGTGGGAAACTTCCACGTAGGCGAGAAAAAGCGTAAAGAGCTAGCGTGCACCGCCTCTATTTATTATTTTATCTCTTACAAGCTTTCGAGCGCATTCAGATGTCAGAATCGCTTTTGAAAAGGGAGAAGAAATCCGAGACCCGTTTTGTAGTGTAGTGTTTGGCACAGCGCCGTTATCGGTGTTAATGTCTTTGCTATGCAAATCGACCACAATGCACGGTTCCAGAGTAGGAAGAAAAAAGAAAGCAAGACAAATGGCAATGGGATATTAAGCACATCGTGATACTCCCTCACGACTATTTGACAATAGTGGTCCAAATCTGAACTGTGTCTCGCGTTAGATGACGTTGGTATTCCCAATATGCACCGGAACAGTTGTCAAGATCCTCTAATGTAAACCTAATTACAGCGAGATACTTGCTCGGTTGGGAAATACCCGAAAAAAAAATGAAAAAATATTCAAAATTTAAAAAATATGTGAGTTTTGAATTGAAAATTATTGGAAAATTATTATTAAAAAATCTCCAAAAATGTATTACAATTAGGATTACTTTGTTTCAAAAATTTCTTTGTACGTCTTCATAGCGTCGACTTGATTTCGTTAATTTCGTTAATGAGAAGTGCAAACAAGGGTTGGTTAAATCAGTTCACAGGCTGTTGAGGCTGGAAGAGAATCTTGGGCTGTTCGTCAAGAGTTCAAGATTTCTGTCCTCATTTTATTTATTTTTTTTAGTTTACATTTTCTATTATTTTTTCTTCTACTTTTTTTGCTGTGTTCAGGATGTAGCATGTCGTATAGTAGCAGAAAGACAGCCCGATCAAGGGAAGTGGTTTAGGGTATAAATCTTGTGACCGGAACAGCAGAAGCTGGTGGTATTAGCGAGGCAGCCTTTTGTATTGGAGCGAACGAGAATTACTTTGATTTATTGTAAAGGCGCCGGAGCATCTCTTCGGTCGGGTGTGATTTATAGGCCGCATCATTGAAATCCTGTTTCGGTGCCAGAAAAGGAATATGGGTCAGCGAAAGTAGCGATGGCAGCTAGTTCTTGCTTAATCAAGGTTCAAAGGGTAGTCCTTGGTCATCCTTTTGCCTGCTTAACTGCTGTATTGCGTGTTTCTGGCCCACTGAGTATAGGGAGTTTTACGCTGTGACTCATTTTTCGTCATGAAGGCATTGTTGATAATCTTGAAAGGTAGAACTATAAAGGAAGAAACCGGTCTTTGACTTTATTATGCTCACATTTACTTAGAATCGCGTTTGAGAAAGCGATAAAACGCAACCTTTCAGTCACGTTTGTCCGACTTGCAGTGACTCCACGGCTTGATGACGGGCCTAGATTGCGCTATTGAGTTCTGTGGAGTCATAGCTGACGAGAAATAAAAAGGAGAAACTTCTGTGAAGCTTACAACTGTTGCTAACTTTATGGAGCGTAATTTGGAGATACCTTGCCAAGTTAACGCGGCACGATATTCACGACTACGCGGTGGTTTATTGTGTGGCGACACTTGGGGGCTTTTCGTGGTCCCAGGTCTTTCAGTTTGAAATCTGAGCGATAAATACTGTGTACTATTGCCCTTAAGCGCCTAACGAGTTTCGAACTACTTTGAGAAATTCCTCGCCGTCTCGTGAACGAGCGAACATTGGAACATTGGAGTCTCGCACTGGTAGAAAGCACGACATTAAGCAAATCGGAGAAACGAGACCAACATTTTGACAGCTGGAAGGGTTGTGTGCACAAAAGACGAGGAGTAAACGTGGAACGGTTAGCTGAGTTGTACCAGCTGACGCACATAACTGCCTCGCGAAGAAATCAGTCTTTAAGCCAGATTCGGCTGCGGGGGCGAAAGTTTCGTGTGCTTCAATCTTTGGAAGAGTTTTAACGTATTCGGGCCATTATTGCATTGCTCCAGAAGTAATCGCGAGGGTAATTAGCCAGTAAATGAGTTCAACGAGTCAATTGCGTTGCGCTAGGAATGGTTTATGCATGCGTAGCTCCGTATTGCTCAGTATTCGTTAACCCTTATCATCAGCGTAATGAAGGAGAGAAGGAAAGAAAAAAGTTTTCCAACGTGCACGGGGTTTTTAATCAAGATGCAAACTTGCGGGCACAGCGCACCTATTGCGGCGTTAAGCCCAACTTGGGCGGCCGTCTTTTTGTCTTGACGCAACTCCACAGAGGGCCCAAGACGAAGCAAGTAATTGTGGCTTAATGTGCCCGTCAGGCGCTGCACACTCCTTTTTATGTCCTAGTCTCATTGCCTGACCTTTGCTCTGCAGCCTTGTGTAATTACGGCAACTTCGTGTAGCTTAGTAGGTGGGGCAATTGCGTATAGAGAAAAGTCCAAGCCTAGCAAAGCGAGATTGTGTGTCATGCAGTTGCTGCAAAGCCGAGGAAAGAAGATAAATAATCAATCACATTGTATGAAACGCGGACGTGGTCTTTTGTACTGCACAGCTCCGCGTTGGATCCGGGGCTTGTGCACGCAGTTAGGTACCACGACGGGTTTTTTTTATTTTTTATTTTTTTGTTTTTATTATTATAGCTTCAAGTAGTTCAGGACAGCAATAATGAATCAAGTTGAACAGTTGGGAGCCCAATCAGAGGCTCTGTAGAGGAAAATGAAGTGAAATGGGTCGTAAAACAAAAACAGTTTTGCGTTGACCTTTCCGAGGAGATCTGTACATAAATCGTGCCTTTTGTGGCAGTGTGCAAAAGGAAAGCAAAACGCGTGAAGAAAAAAAGGATCTTTTTGATGAAGCTAGGGGTTGGTAGTGGGAGATAAAAGGGCTGGAAGAGAATGAAAAGTAATTCTGGCAGGGGTGCAGTGGCGGGAAATTTGCGTGGGCGTGGGGGATGTGTAATAGCAGTGACTGGGGCGGTTCTGTTTTTCAGAGAAAGGTGTACAAATAAAGATGACGTTAAAGAAATTTGAGATGAGAGGAACTGACGGCGCAATTGATCGATGTGGTGGCGCGGATCGTAGGCCGAATTTATCTTCAGTATTGTCAAGAATGAAAACGAAGGTGAAATAGGATAATTTCCACGTTCTTCCACACAGATAGGAAGAGTGAGGAAACACCTGGAGAAAAGGAAAGAGAAAAAAAAAGAATAAGTTAGAAATTTGACCCTGGTGGAAGATATCTGATTCCCGTTGCGTTCTCTTGTCTCTGTTTCCAGTTGTTTTTAGGGATTTTCTTTCTTTATTTCCATTAGTGTGGAGAAATATCCGTGCAATTTTAGGAGTCTTGTCCATTTCAGCGATCGATAAGTTTTGGGTGCCTTGTGGGGTGTAGGTTAATCAAATTATAGGAATGAAATGCATGGTAGACTTTGTACCGCACAGTGCGAGCGAATTTAGAGATAGAAGAATTGTAGAAATAATGTTTGAAAGATTTCCCGTTACCCTATTGTGCTGATTTCAAGCGCTAAAGAAAGAAAGGTATAAATAACACTAATGAATTTTTCTGAAACTTGGTTGGTAGTTTCACCGATACGCACGTTTTGGTACTTTGTACCGGAAAAAGGAAAGAAAAATTGTTTGGGTGCTAAGTCTCTCCAGGGTTGTAAATGGAACGCGCGCAATAATGACAAGCAAACGTATGCGTACTGTTAACATTTTCTCTCTCGAATTTCTATTTTAGTCTCCCGCTAGTTGGAAAGGCTTGTTCTAGTAGGATGTGAAGAAGTAATTTCCTCCCATAAGCCACGCTGGCCTACGTGTCCAAGAGGAAGGCTAAAATAAAAACTCGGTGGTAGGCCGTGTTGTTAGTCAGAAGAACATCCTGCGGCATTTCCCTCATTAGAGCGCACAAGACAAGTCGAAGCGACCGGAGAAAAATAATGACAGCTACCTGAGCAAGACAGGAAGGAAAACAACAATACGAACCGCGTCGTAACCATTGTAATTGAGAAGGAGAGTTGGCCGGCAGTCATTTGCTGTTTGCGTAACAGCGCTTCGTTACTTTTGACTATGCAGAAAATACGATCACCATGGCGAAGAGCAAGAACCCCTACTCCGGCAGAAATGCGGGCCGGGGCTCCGAACCGTGGTATTCTGCAACCGACCTCGTCGTCATTAGAGGCTGTAGGCGTTGGAATGAAAACCGGTCATACCTCCGGGTCAGCCGTATCGGGTTGCATTGCGGTGCGAGCGAACAAATCGTCAGGGCGTTCGACATCGATGGACAGCGACCAAGTGCTCGGCGCGGAAGAAAAGCGACCTTTACGCAGTTCAGGTAGCTCGAAAGATTCGAACGACTCGAACGAAAACCGGTCGGGACGCTCGTTCCTGCGGGTACCTTTGCTGAGCCGCAGACGTTCGCGAAGTTTTGATTTTCTGGAAGACGCGGCCATTGCGAAACCGGTACGGCGAGAAAGGCGTGAATATGCTGTGCATCCC
Organism: Triops longicaudatus; assembly: GCA_022885665.1. NCBI lineage: Eukaryota > Metazoa > Arthropoda > Branchiopoda > Notostraca > Triopsidae > Triops > Triops longicaudatus. The sequence continues at coordinate 13,101 of JAGQDJ010000630.1, read as the reverse complement.
CATAGTCTAGGCTCCTCGGAGGATCATTCCGTAGGCCCCCCCTTGTTTGGTATGTTAAGAAGATCGTTTTCACGTCACTCCTCGTCGTCCGATCGCGGCAGTTCACACTGCGTGCATTGTCTGTGTGTGGAGGAATACGAGCGCCGGGGGGAAGAGGAAAAAGCCAATGGTGGGCTTAATGGCACAAGCGGCAATAACACAGGCACGTTGGAAGATGTCTTTTTTAGTATCTGGGATTCAGATAGCGGCTCGTGTTCCTCGCAAGAAAAAGGGGACGAAACAAAAGCTACGACAGTGAGTTGCTCAGGAGCCGATGAAGAAGTGGAAGAAGAGGAAGAGGATTTCGAAGAAGTCGAATCCCTGGTAGAACCTGACGATGGTTATGATCTCGAGGATGAGGAGGACGATGAGGAAGATGAAGAGGACAATGATGGTGAGTGCGGCTTTCGACGGGCCACTAACAGCAAGAGCCATAACCTCAAGAACGCTTTATCGACCACTTGCTTGAAAAGGTCCCCTTCGGCCACGCTCACCCAGCTGGGGAAATCTATGGAGTGCCAACAGAAAGTCAAGCCTTGGGTAGAACAACTCCAAGGTGGAGGGCTCTCGGCAGGTCATCGGCTAGCACCAGATGCCTCAGCCTTGACGACAAATTTACGACGGGGACGTTCCATCGGCTGTGACCAAGAATTCAGGCGTGCGGAGGCGGCAGCCACGGCCGATTCGTCCGCACCGGTGTTGAGAAGAGGGGGATCGGAACAAACTGCCCCCGGTCCTTTACCAGGCCTCAGTTTGGACTTGACCGATTCTTCGACCTGTTGGAGCACCAAATGCCAAATATCTGTGACCATTTCGCCCAATTCCGTTTCACCGTCTCGGGCCCCGTCTTTTGTCAGTTTGTCTCCCCAGGGCTCCTCTCCCCAAGGCGTCGGGCAAGAGTCAACTGGGCAAAGTGGAGGTATTTGCAGCACCGGGCCCAACCGCATGTCACGCCGCAGTCCCACGAGTGCCGGCACGCCACGTTTAGAGCGTCAAGAAGCGCTAACTTGTTGGTTCGACTCCGAGGAACCTAGCTTGGACCTGCTGGCTCCCCCGAGCCCCAATGATCAAGGCTTGCTCTCGGGCTCTTGCCGACGTCACATTTCCATGGAAACTCACCCTGGGTCCCTGGAAACGCGAGCTTCTTTTTCCTTGGATCAAACCGACCTTTCCTTTGAAGTGTTACCCCAACAAACGTCGTTAGAAAGTCAAACCTCGGTTAGCATGGATGTCATGGTTCCGGAATCGATTCGAGACGCGTCGTTTGATAGCCAAACTTCGGCTGAAAGCATGTGTTCTTCATCTGTGGGTCGAACTCACTTGGGAGGCTCGAGTAGCCTCAAATTCCGACGGTGGATGAAAGGCCGGCGCTGCTTGAGTGCCGGGGCTAGCCCAAGCACCAGCCCCCCGCATAGCACACCGCCCCAGCTGAGCCGCAACTCCTCGCTGGTTGTTGCTAACCCCTATTTCCTCCCCGCTATGACAGCCAGTGCCACCAGCTATGGCAGCATGGCCCACGCCGCTACGCAGCACACTATGGTGTGCTTGCTGGGCTCTTCCAGCGAATACGGCGAAGGAGACTTTGCCGATGCGATTGACGTGCCTCCGAGTCCGCCGGCCGAAATTTATTTGCAAGTTCCGGTGTTACCTGAAATAGCGCCTGGTTCAGGGCGCACTGCAAATACCCGAGTCTCGCCCATTTCCGGTGACAGTATTTCACCCACTTGTGGCATTGGAGTTGAACATGAATCAACAGTTCAGCACCGGGAACGCGATCGATCCGCGTCTATTGACGCGTCATTCTTGATGCTTCCGGCTACTGCTGCTGTGGCAGGCGCGCGAACGACGGCGGGAAAGGAAGCTGGAATGTCATCCAACACGACCCTATTACAGGAGCGACACCGCAGGGGACTGTATTCGAACCAGGTGGTTGTTAGTGATCCCCCAAGTCTACAGCAAAAACAGCAAGCTCAGCTTTTGCGATCGAGAAGGCATCGCCTGCAGCGGCAACATGATGCCAGCCGCTCGCACGAGCCCACCAGCAGTAGTAGCACCACTTCTTCGGGTCCGAGAGCCACTTCGAGTAGCCGTGGGTCGCCCATCAGACCCATAGTCAAAAGGCCTGTAAAAGTTGAGGAGCACCGGTCGTCAAGTAGCTCAAGCACGGGCATAGGGGGCAGTGCGGGGCGGCTGCATTTACGGCCCGAAAAGCCATGTCGTTCGCGATCAATGGAAATGAACTTACCGGTGACGGCGTCCTCATCAGCTGTGGCTGCCGCAGTAGCGGCTGCAGCAGCTGTGGCGGCTGATTGCGAATATCGGGCTTTAGGGGGACATGCCCGGAGGCAACAGTGGGTCTCACGGCTCAAGTAAGGCTTGTGAATGCATACAGGATACGTTGTACATTTTTTCTCGCTTACTTTGCCTTAATCCTTGGTCTCCCACACTGTCGCGCTAAAGTCATTCTTATACCATTCGGTCGTTTTTATTTTTTTTTCTACGAAATGGATTTTCTCCATTGTGGTGTCCTTTTTTCAAGCAAAAAGAATAAGTAGGAAGGAAACTAGGGACAGGGTTGTCTGTCTTGATCAATGTAGTGAGAAAGCTGTCGAGGATTGAATAGTCAGAATTCGAGGAGAAAAAAAAGGAGTAACATTTATTGATCCATGGTTGAAAATCTCAGGCTTGCTGCTTCTCTGAGCAATACAAGAACCTTTACTTTACCTTTGTTCATAGCTGGCTCGGGAAAACTCTGCGCTCTGAAGCCCACGTTAAGCGGGTCAGTGAAAACTGCCGTTTGCTTCACGTGTTTTGACGAGGCACACGTGACTTATGCATTAGAATGGATAGAATGGGCAAGGTGTGTTTCTAGCGTGCAATCCGCTTTGGCGTATGCGTAAGCTCTTTAGGTAGGAACTGTAAAAAAAGCAAAGACAGAGAAAGATAAGTTGTGCTGTAAAAGAAAAGTGTCTTTTAAGGGAGAGTAAAACCGGGAGCTGCCAGATTACTAGCGCCAAGCTGATGGGGGAAAGATGGGCAAGGGAACACAAAAAAGTGGGTTTATGACAAAGTGCCTAACTAGGAAATAAGTAACGAAGCTTGTAAATGTGCATTTGAGCATTGGGTGAGTGGTTATGTGTTCTTGTTGCTGAGCTGCTTTTTCAGCATTTTCGTTGAAACACGCTCAACTCGTGAAGAAGAACTGATAGTCAACGCTGACTGGGTATGCTTGCAGAAAAGAAGAGTAAATGTTCAGTCGCACATTTCTCACATTAAAGAAACGAGGTTTGCTTTGAATGACTGAATGGCAAGCTTATTTCTTTTTTTTTTATTATTTAGGATGGGTATGGACCTTGAATGTGTCCTAAAAGTCTTTGATAGTCAGTCCTTTGTATTGTTTACTATGGCTGAAGGCTGTCAACAAGATGAAGGCTTTACTTAATTGCAAATATCGATTTATTGCGAATGAGAATGCGCCATGTGATTTCGCAAGACCTTCTTTTAAAAGCTTAACATTTTGTTGAGTAAAGAAAGAAGTGGAAAGTCGTATAAATTACTGAAGAACCCATGTCACTCACGTAATGCCAGTTTCTGAGTGAACAATATTTTGTGTATACTTGCAGTTAATGTGACGAACGGGAATTTCGTGCATTTGATTTAACCGTTTTTCGGATTAACCGGCTTTTTGTTTATCCAACCGGTCTCGTGTAGGTATAAGCTGGATGTGACGGTTTCTACAGGATATTTTTTCGACTTTCTCGTGTAATAGATTAGAAAAAGACTGTAGATATGTTATTCTCCAGAAATCAATACCGTGTAAGTGTGTTTCAAAATCGTGTGTGAGCCATTGGGAAGTTAATCGCCACGGGCTAGAGATAAGATTCACTTAAGAGCTGATAAAGACAGCGTGCATTGTGTTACAGTTAATAGTAGAACGATCTGAGACGTGCGTGCGACGCGTGGCCGAAATGTATACAAGATTGAGCTGGCAGTGAAGTGGAAGTAGCGTGAATTATGATGAACTTGAATAGCGTGAGTAAAAAATGCAGTCCTTGGCTAATACTAGTGACAGCGTCTTTTTTCAAATACAGTACGTGTTCCACCCTTGCGAATCGGGGGCGCTTGTGCCACCTCTCGTGTCCAACAACGATTTAGAACGTCATGGCAGGAGGAAGAAAAGTATCAAGAGGCAACCGTCGTGCCATTTGGTGTACGTTACTTTCCCTGTACTTTCCTCGTTTTATTGACCCAGCCTTTTACCTGGCCGAGTGTCTCCGAGCTTCTTGCTGGCAAGCGATTCTGTCAAATTCCCAGTAAAAGAACAAGAAACTGCTTAATAATGTAGCAACAGAATGGAAAAGCAACGGGAACATCTAAGGCTACAGCATAAGCTAGGAATAATAATGCCTTTTTTCACATCGTAGGACTAACAAACTGGGTTGAAAGCACACACTCTGAATATGTCTATAATAACATAGGTGACATGACGTTGAATAACGCAATCGATACGGAATTTCAGCGTCCCCGTAACGAACTCTTGTTATTCGGGTCAAGGATTTCGTTTCTCCTTTCCGGAGTGTTAGCGTGTGTCATATCCTAGTGACACGATGCCTAAGGTATTCAAGGAAAGATGGCTCGTGTTGTGAAACTCGTTTCCGTGCTTTAACAAATATGCAAATTTTAAGGATCGATTTAGGACTCGTGCCAGCTTAGTAACGTGTGTGGCTGGAATTTAGCAAACATACTGGCTATTCGTGGACTATCGTAAGTTTGTTTTTAGTGATAATCAAAGTTTTGAAGTTTAGTCGGCAAGGATCAGAGTGTGACAAGCGAAAATACGAAAGACTTATGTCAGTCAAAAAGTATCCTTGTTAAAAGCTGCGGTCGAGTCCGCTTGGCAGATTTCCATTATCTCCAACGTTGGTCCGGCCACAAATACCGTGGATATAGGCGTCGAACCCGGATATGTTCTTATCTTTAGCGGGTGGTAATTCGTAGCTACCAAAACAGACTTTCTCTACGAAAAGAACGGAAAACATTGTAGACGCACGCATATCAACACACGTACTGTTTATGTTTGAAAAAGTGACAAATTCTCATTTTGGGGGACTGGTTAGCTTGTGTTGATTGTTGCAGTGAGGTGTTCGTTACCATATGTCGAGTTAGCAACGGTTATGAATGAAATTCCGCTGGAAAAACAAATACCTTATCTCCTGTGCCAGTCGGCCTATCATATGGCAGTGGTTTGTGAGCTAAAGCATTGTTTTCGGCATGACTATGTTACCCCATCTCAGTTCTATCGAGCATCCTATCCTGAAAGGTGCATGCCAGTTACCGTATATGAGCTTAACATGCCTCGGGATTTATTTATTATTATTTTATTTATTTATTTTTATCATTTATTCATAATTTATTTTGAATTAGTTATTATTATTATTATTATTATTATTATTATTATTATTATTATTATTTATTATTATTTTTTATTATTTTTTTGCGTGAATTAAGTGGATGAGAAAAATAATGTTTTTTTCAATGTAAAATTGACATAGCCCGGAATCATAGTGTTTCATTCTAGGATATCGTTTCTTTCTTTCTCTTGCAGAAAAAGCGGTCCTGGTGAAGTGGTAATTCAGAATGAGAACGGTGAACGTCGCGTGCTTCGCTCGACGCCAGATTGGAGCGAAGAAGCAGTGAATGGAGACCACCTGTGGGTTCCCACTTCAGCTTCAGGAGACTTGTGTTATGTTAGCGATAACGAGTGTTCGGTAAGGCACAAGACTTTGTTCAATCGGTCCTGAAAAGGGCTGGCGGATCTCTCTGTATAACCCAAAATTGCTTGAAAAAGAAATGCCGAATGATCCCTCTCACTCTCCTTGTTATTTGTGGGCGCAGAAAGCAGGAGCCCGGATGAAGTGTTCGGCCTGTCGAATTGTTGCTCACGTTTCTTGCATCCCGCTTGTCATGGATAAGATGAAGCTGTGCCGGTTTACCTTTTGGGACGGAGATTTAAGGCAGTACCGTGAACATACGGCAACTTTGCATCATTGGGTGCATCGGCGCTCCCAGACGGGGAAATGCAAACAATGCTCCAAGGTAATAAAGATATCCAGTTACGAAACGTATTGAACAATGACTGAAAATGCGAAAGCAAAAAGTAAACAGGTACATGAAGCGGTGAAGATCAAAAGGTTCCATACCGTTTCCTTTCTCTAATTTATTTTTTGCTGTTTCGAGTCGCGTGCATGTGATGTATAGTTGTAAAATGTGTAAATGCCCATGAGATTATATTTTATTTAATGAAACAGACATTTGAAGCCCGTTATTCAGAAAGTTCACTGTATTCAGTTGAATTAATAATTGACGTTACTGATATAATGTTCATCGGTAATGTTCTAATGAGCATTTACTGTTTATCCAGGGCGGTGTGAGCTGAAAAAATGAATTTCGTTTTTATTGATTTTCGCAGTCGTTTCAGTCGAAATTGTCCTTCTCCACCAAAGAAGTGATAGCTATCCATTGTTCGTGGTGTAAAGCAGCCTTCCACAACAAAGACACGTGCTTTAGTATGCCGCGTTTAAGCGAGCATTGTTCCTTAGGTAAGTTGACCTCTGTTGGCGTACAAAAACCATTGTCAAACAACTTTTTTTTTCTTTTCGTCCGTCATCTTACCGTCCTCCATAAAAATTCGTTTCATTATTGTAGTATGAAAATTTATAATTTTATATTACTTCCATCATAGTGGTATATAATAGTTGTCATGTTAATTTATACTTTGTAAATCTATAATTTTGTATCATTTATTTTTTCTTTTGATTTCTGTCATTTTTATTTAGCTAATTGCTTTTCAGGCGACTTAGGCTGTCGCATAATTCCCTATTTTTCCGTTAATTCCTTCCTCTGTAATATTCTTAATTTTATTTTTAAAGAATTTACTTATTTATTTAAAAGTTTCACGACGGACCACGTCGATTTCAGAGAGTTTCTGAAGAGTTTATTTGGCAGGTGTAAATGCGGATATTATTGTTCCTCCGTCATGGATTGTGAAACTGCCTGGTAAAGACAATTTTAAGTCAAGCTTACGCAAATCGCCTCGCAAGAAAACAGCAACAAGGAAAAAAGCCAAGGACAAGGTTTGCCATTTGTCTCCTTTTTTTCTTCTTCATCGATCGCCATGAAATACTTATTTTTTATTTTTATAGGAGAAGGAGTACCGTGCTTTTGTTGTGAAATCCATTCCTTCGACGACGCTCAAACCCGTGTTAGTTTTCATCAACCCCAAATCCGGAGGCAATCAAGGCGCCAAACTGATGCAGAAGTTTCAATGGCTTCTCAACCCACGTCAGGTGTTTGATTTGACCCAGGGAGGACCTAAAGCTGGGTAAACTCCTTAACTTGTCTTTCATCTGTTGTGTCGTGTTCCTTGAAAGCTCCATTTCGGAGTTCGGAAGCCGGCCCTGCTGTATTGACTTTATATTCATCGCGCGTGTCATGCTCGTCTCTTTACTTCCTAGTTTGGAGATGTTCAAGAAAGTTCCCAATTTGCGTATCTTGGCGTGCGGAGGGGACGGTACTGCAGGCTGGGTTCTCTCTGTTCTGGATCAAATCGGGATCAATCCACCGCCCGCAGTTGGCGTCTTACCGTTAGGGACGGGCAACGATTTGGCTCGTGCACTGGGATGGGGAGGCGTAAGTTCCACTTACTTACCGTTTTCGTGTAATCCCTTTTTAGCACGAAAAATAAGCGTCACCTTTTTCGGTCACAAAAAAAAAGAAAAAAAAAAGAAGCCCATCATTGATTTTTTCAAACGTCGTAGTTGTGTTACTAGCCTCTAAAATACTGTATTAAAATCCTGTAAAAGTAGTATCGACTTACGTTAGATAAATTTGGAACTCTTTACAGGGTTACACGGACGAGCCTATTTCGAAAATCTTACGGAATGTGGCCGAAGCAGAGACGGTGTTTTTAGATCGGTGGAAGCTTGAAGTGGAGAAGAACGCGGATGCTCAACCAACCGAAGAAGGCAAAGACAGTCTACCGTTGAATGTTATGAACAATTACTTCTCGTTTGGCGTGGACGCTCAGATTGCCTTAGAATTCCACGAAGCGCGTGGTATAAATTACTCCCTTGTTCTTTTTTTGTCAATATCTGGGTGGAAAACGCAGTGAAGGGAAAAGATTCATTTTACATCTGTCTCTAATTTGCTTATTACAGAGGCCCGTCCGCAGAAGTTTAATTCCCGCCTGAAGAATAAAATGTTTTATGGCCAAGCGGGCGGCAAGGATTTATTGCTACGCAAATGGAAAGATTTGTCCGAGTTTGTAACCCTGGAGTGTGACGGCAAAGACATAACTTCCAAGTTGCGGGAACAGAAAGTTCATGCGATTCTGTTCCTGAATATTGCAAGGTATGGCAATTCTTTGGGGAATGAGTTTTTTCTGTTACGTTCTCGAAAGTGTTGTTACTAATGAGCTCGTTAGTTACGCTGGGGGCACGCACCCGTGGAATCGAGCCGTTGCTGAGCAAGCAACAGACGATGGGGTCATTGAAGTAGTGGGGCTTACCACGTACCAATTAGTACGTCTATTTGTACTGTTTCCTCATAATCTTAAAAAAACTAAAGGTTTGTTGTTTTGCTCTTTTGTTGAACCCGAATAGCCTTTGTTGCAAGCCGGTGGTCATGGAACGTGCTTAGCGCGGTGTAAAACAGCTCGTATTGTGACTTCGAAAACCATTCCCATGCAAGTGGACGGCGAAGCGTGTCGATTGAATCCTTCCCATATTTCGATCAGTTTGCTCAACCGGGCACCTGTGCTTGCCAAACGTCGCGGTGGCAAAGCGAGCAATACGTATGAATCTTGTGACCGACTCGACGAACTTTAGTGCGTTGTTGTGCTCAAAGTCACGCTTTTTTGTAGGGCCCGGGTTGTTGAGCAGCTGAGCGTAGCGATTCGCAAGATTTGTATGGCCGATTACGAGCAATTTCACTACGACAAGGAGCAACTTCAGGCAGCTTGTATACATGTTTTCTTTTGGCTATGCCTAGGATTAATGTCTATCGGATTCCTTATGTAGCCGTTGTGTTGGGTACCATTACCGTCAGCCACGATGCGGTTCTCGAGCAGGTTCGGAAGTTGATCCAACCCTTACTGGACGCGGCCTTAGGTGGACAAACCGCGTCACCCGGACCGGGCTCGTCATCGCCAACCAACGGCTCGGAGGAGAAATTGCCTCTGGATTGGTGTTTTATCGACTGTAAGTGGTCATAAAATCGCTTGTCGGCCTTTTCACAAGCTAAAGTATTTTCTTGTCTATTTTTTATGGAGCGTAGCTTGCACTGCAGAACGGTTTTTCCGGGTGGATTCGGGCCAAGAACACTTGCATTATATCAGTGATATTACGACCGACGAGTTGTATGTCCTCGTCGACAGCGGAACCCATTCTTGTCATGTTACTGATAACACACTGACCGATGGCCAGCCTTCCGCAGACACGCTGACGTTAATGTCCGGCACTCAAGATTTGGAAGTGGAAGATTCATTAGATGCAGCTCATGTCAAACTTCCTTCGCTGGATAGTGTCAGGTAAGACTGACAAGTTGGAATGAAACATCCCCGTCGTTAGATTACCAAACCCTTCACTGCATAAGAAAAGAGCTTGGGACTCGTGTGTAGTTTGTGTGGGCTTCTATTTCTTTTGTGTCCTGTTTTTTTATTTTTTTTTTTTTTATTATTTATTTATTATTTTTTGTTTGTTTGTTTTTTTATTATTTTTTATTTATTTATGTATTATTATTATTTTTTATTTATTTTGGGGGGGGGGTTGGTTGGTTTCTGTAATTATTGACATGGCATTGTGGTATTCGTTTGCTATCCGCTTACGTTGTCATCGCATGGTTTTGTACGTTATGCTTCCTTTTCCCATTCGGTGTGGACAGTTCTGACGGCAGCCAAGATACAGGTGTGGAAGACATGTTGGATCTTGTACGTCAGGAGGAAGAAACGTTAGCAAATGGGGAAGAAACGAGTAAGGCGAAAGTGGGTAAAGAAGGGCACCAAGGAAAAGTTCTCAAACCGAGGTTGAGTTTAAAGAATATGGCAGCGGGAGTAACCTTCGCCGTCAGTACACCTGAGCATGACTCCGCCCCTGGTACTGCTGGCCAGGAGGAACGGAAACAAGGCAAAGTCGGTGCAGGAGGCAAAGTTTTGAAAGCTCGATTGAGCTTGAAAAACCTGGCACTCGGTGTCGGTGTAGCTCACATCAACGGAGGTAATGGCGAAGCGCATGACGAGGCGACTCCCATGGAAGAAGCTGTCGTGACCCCCTTGCAGCATGTACGAGTGGGCGTGGCTTTACCTGGGCTGTGCAAAATCAGGTGCGGCGGTGGGGCTTATGCATGCTTTAGAATGTTTTGTCTTGAAAAGGCCATTTTTTGTCGGCGTTTGGATTTTGTTAGTAGCATCCCCGGCAATTTTTTTTTACCAGGGATAAGCTACGGATTTCGGCAGATTTGTTTGGTTATTTTGTGTCGAACGGAGTCGGTGACAATTTTATTTTAGCTGTAAATTATATTAAAAGTTTCTGGTTTTGTTCTGCCCTTGCACGCTGCACGCAAAGTCCCAAGGAGCAATTTTTGTCAACGTCGTATTCTCGACGAAGGTAATCTGTAGTTTAATGAAAAAGCGGAATGAATTTTTCGTAATTTTACCAAAGTAACTAATTTGAAATATTCGTGTTTACAGTCCGTTGTTGGAGAAGCCATCGGAGAATATTTTGAAAGCGGCCAAGACAGGGGATTTGAAGAAGGTACGTGCTGAAGTTAACTAGCATCGTGTATGGCTTAGACTAACACCTTGGGATTTTGCTCGTAGTTGAAAGACCTTCATAATTCGGGATTCTCACTTCTTTCCATCGATTCCAGTGGATCTACGGCCTTGCATTTAAGCGCTAAAAATGGACACCGGGACGTGGTACGTTACTTGTTAACTGCCACGGGGACTTCAGCACGCGCACTTTTGGACATGATGGACAACGAGTCGTAAGTAGTGCGGGGAGTACCGAGAATTGGAAAGTAATACTTTGCTTTTCTCCATTAGCGGCCAAACGGCTTTACATAAAGCAGCTTACAACAGACGACGTACGATTGTCTGCCTCCTGGTAACCGCAGGAGCCAATCTTCTTTTGAAGGATAAAGAAGGGAGAACGCCCAGAGATTTGGCGCTGAGAGCCGAAGATTTAGAACTCGCCGAATACTTGGAAAGTACGTCTCAACAGTCGGAAAACGGTGTATAGTTTTTATAAAGGAAGGTTTAGTGGACCTAAATGTGGCGTTTATAAAATGGATTAACGATTTATTATTTTTGCAGGTCAAGAAAAATTCCAGAAGGATTATAGCGAAGACGTGACGACTGCTGTGTGAGAGCTTTTGATCTCAAGCTACAACCTCTTTTTTTTCGCTTTTTTTCTAAAACGGAGAAAGATAGCTAGCAGTAAGCAGGAAAATATAACTAAATCTTTCTCATTGCCCTTAATTGAAACTGTCTGAAGAGAGAAAATTATTTAACTTCAAAACTTTAAATGCCTTTGGGGCCTTTTGCATCAAACTTCTACCTGTCATTTTTTCTTGAAGGGGAAAATGTTTGCACCATTTTTTACATATCTTAACCTTTTTTTCTTTCTGGCTGCCCTGACCTCGGCGTATTATGTCATTAGTGTTCAGTTAAGGTCCCCAGCTCCGTATAAAAATCAGACCCGTTTGCTAAAGAGTGAAATTCTTGTAACGTTCCGTGGACGCCTGAAGCTGTGAAATTAATTCCTTTTGTCTTGATATTCGTATTCATTGCCTTTTCTCGCAATTTGCCCCTTATCTACCCCAAATGTTGACCCTTATTACAGTAGGTTGGTTTTGCAACCCCTGGTTTAGTAGCCTACGTAGTAGGATTAAGTTTAGAGTTGGTTACTCGTTCATCACACTGGCTAAAATTCCCCCGCGCTATGTTTTCCATTCTCTCTTATTATTAGCATGTTATTCCCTCATTTGGGACAGGAGACCCGTTGAATGTATAAGGATGGGAGTTTTTTTTGTGAAATGTTTTTTCGTTGATTTTTTGGCACGAGTGGCAGTGAGGAAAGTTGTCATTCCTTGCCCTAGTCCCTTTTTGATATAAGTGGGTTGGTTTTCACATAGTTTTTGCTCTATTCTTGGCTGGTTAGGGCTTTTTAAACATCCGTTCTCCCAAATTTGTATGGAAGTGCTATCTATGCAACATCACAAATAAGTGGGAAAGAAAATTAATCCCGGGATGGTTCAGTGGTACTCGGTTACAATTATTTATTTATTTCGACGGCTCTTGGCGTTAATGTCGAAAGATTGTGTGGAGCGCCACTCAGATTTATTTCTATCAAACAAGTGTTTCATTCTAAAGCGCTTGGGTGAGAGATAAGCGGAGACAAAATTACCTAGTGTGCATTCATAAATTTACTTGGTGTGTGATACCTCAATCCGTTTTCTTGGAAGTAATTTTTTGTTTCGGTTCAAGCTTGAATTTCGAGCCGAGCGTGCTGTGTATGGGGTTGACAGAGTTTATTACCTAAACAAATCCTTAATAAAAATTACCAATCACGTATTTTTCCCAAAGTGAGCGGCAAGTTTGTGTTTTAATCCTAACCTAAGATGTTCAGTATTGTTTTTGTTCCTTATAATGTTTTAGCCAGGCATAATTACTTCAAGACCGATACCTAGGGTTACCATCTCACGCGGATAAAATTTAAGGACAACTTGGGAAATTGTCGCAAAAATCAAGTGCGAAATGGTTTTCGTGCAAATCACCTATTTCAGAAACACTTTCCCAAATTTCCTTATTAGTCAAAGAAACGAAAACATAAGAAGTCCAGTAAAATCAATCAGTATTTAGCGCTACAGAGCAATCCATGACTGTCTATGGCAGAAAGCACACGTGGCATACACACTGTCAGTATTTGACGCAGACATGCAAGGTAACTACAGCAAATATTTGCTTTTAGACAACAAAATCGTTGAGTAAGTTCGTGTCAGACAACA
>JAGQDJ010000255.1:0-47948 GCA_022885665.1 Triops longicaudatus | reverse complement strand
TCCAGCTAAAAGTCTACGTTTTTCTTTCGGGAAGGGGCGGGGATTACAATTTGGCTGCTATGACGAAAACACAGTAAGGGAACAGGTTGTATTCACCCTGATCTATACGGTTGGAAAGAACCGGGCTGAATTTGGTAAAAAAATGGCCTATTGCTTTTACCTATCTTCCCGAGCTTTCCAGCAACCGTTATTTTCCGGCTCCACCGTCTATAAATGACCGCTGACCGTAAGTTGAACTCACACTACGACATCAACCGGCTGTGACAATGGTGTCCAAGCTGCTGAGACTTGTCCTCGGTATAGTTTTCGTAGGTTCGATATCGAGCTCTCCGTTGCAATTTTTCGACGTAAGATATTTCTTTTCTTTAGTAGTTTAATAATCCAATTTTCAGATTCCTTGGTCTTAATCGCTTTATAAAATTTGATAAAAACTGTGTGCAACTAGTACTCGTTCGAAAACAGCGCAGCTCCGCAGCCATTACCTGCTGGATTGCTGAAAGCCCTTCAAGCCCTGGAGCCTGTTAATGTAAGCTGATCTTAGAGTCACAAATGCGAGCTAATCTTGACGCAATATACGTTTTTATAGGAAACGGTATCCAGGAACAGACCATATGATGACCCTGTCACGTGCGACTGCGGTGACAAAGACTTTGTAAGTACCGTTCTTCCACAAACATTTATACACAAAATGAATATACATATCAAAATAGACCGTTGATATATTAAGAATTAAAATAAAATGCAAGAGGAAAAGTGTTCACTAATAAAATAGAGATAGACGATGAGAAAAACGAATAACTATACAAAATACAATAAATAAAATTCACCAAAAGAGAAAACAAACAACGTTGCACATGATTAGGATATTAACTTACGGTGAAATGTATGTTTTTTCTTTTTAGGGAACCCGTATCGTAGGAGGTACTGAAGCCCTTGATGGGGAATGGCCCTGGCAAGCTTTATTAGTGATTGACAACACTGGCCAGTGTGGAGGTTCCCTCATTAGCAGAAATTGGGTTGTCACTTCTGCTCACTGTACGGATAAGAGAAAGAAAGTGATGATTTACCTGGGAATCACTGATATTACAGACCCTAAGAAGGCTAAACACGTAAAACGTTTAGAATCTCATGCCACAATGGGCTGTAATACATTTCTATTTTTTTCTAGATCACCCGAGCATCTGAAATTATTAATCACGAAAGTTACGAAAGAAAAAAAGACGAATGTTAGTTTTAATAAATTAAATAAAATTACTTCTTCACTTTTAATACCCAATTTTTTTTACAGCTGCGGTGTTCGATATCGCGCTCCTGGAACTCTCAACTCCCGTTCCAGTTTTCACCGAATATATCAAACCTATCTGTCTACCGTACAAGTTCCTCTTCACGGACTTCCAAGGCCAAACAGCCTCAGTCACAGGTAAAAACCGTTTTTTTTTATTTGTGCTTTCTTGAGAGTCACCGCCGCTGAAAAGGGTGTGGATTACGGCAACGAGCAAAGCTCACGCCGATGAAAGAAATAAAAAAGGTGTGGATTCTTAATTTCTTTCACCAAAATATTTCAATTGATAACTTCTTTACTTAATAGTACGTCTATAGTACGTAATACACTTAAAAAACTTAGTGGAAGGAGTTTTAACAAACTGAACGTTTGCGTCTTTCAGGTTGGAGTCAAGTGAAAACCGAAAAACAATCTCCAGAATCAAACAAACTTATGGGAAGTAGTGTGACAGTCATCAACAGTGAGACGTGTGCTAGCCCACCCTTCTTTATCTTTTCTGCTATTAATAACAAAAATATCTGCGCTTATAGAAACCAAAAAGTTTCTTGCAGTGTAAATTAAAAATTTTATTTATGAAGCGTGGTTAAGACACTTAATCGGGGCGTTTTGTTTAGGGAGATTCTGGTGGTCCGTTAAGCTGGGTTTCCAAGGAAAACTTACGCACTTACCTGATAGGTATCGTTAGTGGCGATGGACGCTGTGATTCACCCTTTTTTCCTAGCATATACACGAAGGTTACCAGTTACTTGTCGTGGATCGACGCCCATGCAGGTATTTGTCTTACTGTACTCTATTACTTACCCATATGTGTAATTTCAACTTTCTACTTCGGAAAGGCCAAACATTCTGTCACCGTTGATTGCCATTTGCAGAACTTTAAAATGTTGTGTTACGGTCTACTCCTTTCCAAATTCCGTTTATTCGTAACTTCCAATTTACATCAACACCAAAACGAACTCCAATACAAAATCACACAAAAACACTCTCCTTCTCGTGCTAACGTTCACTTAAACTTTACAACAATCAAACTTCACGTTCAAGAAACGGAACTGGCTCAAAGGAAGGTAAAAAAGGAACTGAACTATTACAGGCTGGGTGCAGGGGATTTCATTCTTACCAATAATGAATCTTAGAATTCATCGTTGGGCGGCTACTAAATTGACTGTCGGGTACCAACGAACGCCAGTTGCCAGTGTGAGTGCCTAGTGTTAGCTTGAACTGCCGCCACCTGAAATAATTAATTTCATAGTTGCTTTTTGTTATACTTAACTGCGTTAAGATCGTTAATAATATTCGTTTCATGAAGCATGACAATGTACTTCAAAATGTAATACGGACAGTACATACATAAATACATTTTCGAAACCACAGTTACCATTACTGGGGTCGTGGTTCGAGCAAGCTTATGAGTGTCCTCCAATGAGCCTTCTTGGGTCACAGATATTAGCTCGAAGGGTAGCTTGTTTTCGAATATCTTCTTTGGCACTCTTTCAGCGGACATGCGCTGTACATGCCTAAGCCAACGTAATTTAGACCTCTTGATTTTCAGGAGACGCGGCTCTATACGAAGAGATTTCCCTAATTACGCTGTTCTTCATCCTATCCTTGCGGGTAACACCTGCAACTCTTCGTAAGAATCTCATTTCAGATTTTTTTCTAGTTACCTTAGCTATGAAATAACTAAAAAAAAACGCCGAAGAAAGATAAAACTTTCACACAGGTTAAAAGGTCGTATTATAAAGTGCTTCGCCCTTCCGAATTTTTCGCCCTTTCCAAACCTAAATTAGTATTTATTGCTTGACAGTTTCATCGATTTCCATTCTTATAATTAGAACCACTACAATATACATCAAGCAACTGTTACACTTATAGTTCACGTGGATGTACCTTACCTTAAACCCGCTCACTACTATAATAGAAGCTAAATAATAGCAAGAAAAAAAAGAAAATCTCTGGGCAAGAATTTGCACTACCCGAAACTCGGATAGCGCAGTCTAATGTAACTTAGGCAAACAGATCGTAGACACGGATAAGCGAAAAGAGGGTCTCGTTCCACAGATCCACGTAGCCTCACGAAAGAGGCCTTTATTTTCATTTCTCGTAGAGGTCAAAGCTCGCCAAACAGGTTTTCCCGTGTTATGACACGGACGGGTTCTTCCGTCCTCGGTCACGGTGGGTTACATGGTCTCCAAGACGATTTTTTCACAAAAGCTCTCGACAGTAAAGTTTTCAAAAGTAAGAAGACTTTAATTTGTGTGAGTATTTTTTTTTTTCATGTTTTATGTTTCGAGTCCGTGACCCAAGAGGGCTCATTGGAGGAGACTCCTAAGCTTGCTCGAACCACGACCGCAGAAATGGTAACTGTGTTTTCGAAAATGTATTTATGTATATACTGTACGTATTACAGTTTGAAGTACATGGTCGTGCTTCATGAAAAAGAATATTATTTAACGATTTCAACGCAGTGAAGTATAACAAAAAGCAACTATAAAATTAACTATATCCGGTGGCGGCAGTTCAAGCTAACACTAGGCACTCACACTGGCAACATTTTAAAGTTCTAAAAATGGCAATCAACGGTTGCAGAATGTTTGGCCTTCCGAAGTAGAAAGTTAAAATTACATATATGAGGAAGTAGTACAGTACAGGAAGACAAATACCTGCTTGGGCGTCGATCCACGACAAGTAACTGGTAACCTTCGTGAATATGCCAGGAAATATGGGTAACCCACAGCGTCCACCGCCACTAACGATACCTATCAGGTAAGTGCGTAAGTTTTCTTTGGAAACCCAGTTTAACGGACCACCAGAATCTCCCTACACAAAACGCCCCGTTTAAGTATCTGAACCACGCTTCATAAATGAAATTTTTAATTTACATTGCAAGAACCTGCTTGATTTCTAAAACCGCAGATCTTTTTGTTATTCATAATAGCAGGGCTATAAAAGAAGGGTGGGCTGCTACATGTCTCACTGTTGATGACTAACACACTAGCTCCAAGAAGTTTGTCCGAAGTGGGTCCTTCGGCTTTCACTCGACCCCAACCTGAAAGACGCAAACGTTCAGTTTTTTAACACTCCTTTCTCTTAAAGTCTTTTAAATGTATTATGTACGATAGACGTACTATTAAGTAAAGAAATTGTCAATTGAAATATTTTGGTGGAAGAAATTAAGAATCCACACTCTTTTTCAGCTGCGGTGACTCTCAAGAAAGCAAAATAAAAATTAAAAAATACGGTTTTTACCTGTGACTGTGGCTTTTTGGCCTTGGAAGTCCGTAAAGAAGTACTTGTATGGTAGACAGATAGGTTTGATATATTCGGTGAAAACTGGAACGGGAGTTGTGAGTTCCAGGAGCGCGATATCGAACACCGCAGCTGTAAAAACAATTTGGTATTATAAGTGAAGAAGTAATTATATTTCATTTATTGAAACTAACATCCGTCTTTTTTTGTTTTGTAGCTTTCGTGATTAATAATTGAAGATGCTCGGGTGATCTAGAAAATAGAATTGTATTACAGCCCATCGTGGCATGAGATTCTAAAGGTTTTACGTGTTTAGCCTTCTTAGGGTCTGTAATGTCCGTGATTCCCAGGAAAATCATCACTTTCTTTCTCTTATCCGTACAATGTGCGGCAGTGACAACCCAATTTCTGCTAATGAGGGAACCTCCACACTGGCCAGTGTTGTCGATCACTAATAAAGCTTGCCACGGCCATTCTCCATCAAGGGCTTTAGTACCTCCTACGATACGGGTTCCCTAAAAAGAAAACAAATACAGTTCACTTAAGTTAATTCCCAAATCAAGTACACCTTCTGTTTGTTTTCTCTTGTGGTGAATTTTATTTTATATTTTGTATAATTATTCGTTTTCCTCATCGTCTGTCTCCATTTTATTAGTGAATAAGTTTCGTCTTGCATTTTAATTTAATTCTTTATATATCTACTGTCTATTTCGATATGTCTATTCATTTTGTATATAAATGTTTGTGGAAGAACGGTACTTACAAAGTCTTTGTCACCGCAGTCGCACGTGACAGGGTCATCATATGGTCTGTTCTTGGATACCGTTTCCTATAAAAAATTATATTGCGTCAAGATTATCTCGCATTAGTGACTCTAAGGTCAGCTTACATTAACAGGCTCCAGTGCTTGAAGGGTTTTCAGCAATCCAGCTGGTATTGGCCGCGGAGCTGCGCGGGTTACCGACGAGTACTAGTTACACACAGTTTTTAGCAAATTTTATAAAGCGATTAAAACCAAGGAATATAAAAAGTTATTTTAAAAACTACTAAAAGAAAAGAAATATCTTACGTCGAAAATTTGCAACGGAGAACTCGATATCGAACCTACGAAAACTATACCGAGGACAAGTCTCAGCACCTTGGACACCATTGTCACAGCCGGTTGATGTCGTAGTGTGAGTTCAAACTACGGTCAGCGGTCATTTATAGACGGTGGAGCCGGAAAAGAACAGTTGCTGGAAAGCTCGGGAAGATAGGTAAAAGCAATAGGCTATTTTTTTTTACCAAATTCAGCCCGGTTCTTTTCAACCGTATAAATCAGGGTGAATACAACCTGTTCCCTGCTGTGTTTTCGTCATAGCAGCCAAGTTGTATTCCCATCCCTCCCCGAAAGAAAAAAGTAGACTTTTAGCTGGAGAGCTTGACTTAAGCTGCCAAGTTGACACAATCCTGGCCGAATTGGTTGTTTATCAACTTTGTCAATCTAGTCTACGCTCTCAATTTCGTTTCTGGTGAACGAGATTTTCTTCAAACAGGAATTCCGATGGCTTATCGTTAACTGCAATATTAAAGGTGCTTTTACGTAATAATAAAAATAATAATACACCGCAAATAAGAGGTTTGAAAGTTATAATGTGAATAAGAAAATCTCATATTGGGAAACATGCTTACCATGACAATTCAGCTTCCGTAACCACAGTGACTCTTACAATACGCTATTTCTATGAAAAAGAAAAATTCTAGTATAACCTAATTTCGAAATTTTTTAGCTTTATTTATTCAAAGAATATCATTGCCTATATATGTTCTAAGAATAACGATACTCATAACTCCTTTTACACCGCATTCGCAGCTACGATGGCTTTAAAACGGTCCATTCCTGGTTTCCGTTTCCTATGAGACATTTATAATGTATCAAAACCCATTTCGAATCACTTACTTTATACTTCGCTTACATTAAATGGCTTCATAGCAATCAGGGCTTTGAGCAGTTCAGGCGGTACTGTACCTATTCGATTCTCCAATGAGTACTGGTCAATACAATATTACGCTAGCGAAGTTTGAAAAGGTACAAGAATCAGTAAATCTAAAAAGGGACTCTAGGAAAAATGTAAAGGGAAGAAATAGCTTACATCGAACAATTCCAGCGGAGAGCTCAACGCCGCACCTACGAAAACGACACAGAAGACAAGTTCTGCTACCTAAGACACCAAGGTTAGAGCCGGATGACCTTGAAAGGTCAGAGGACTTTACGGACAGCAGACAACTTATGCATGCCACAGGACTGCCTTAACAAGGGAGAAAAACGTGCTGACATGTCAATTAGCGCAGAAAGGTAGGGTGCGAAAAAGCAGTATTGTAGAACTTCTGGGCGGACATAAGTGCCACAACTGGAATATAAAGTTGTTGTTTTTTGTCACTCTGTTTCCAAACTGGATTGGTAGTTCCTCAACCTGATAATTTTTAACGTCTTTTCTTGTTATGCAAATTTTTCAAAACTTCGGAATTTCGATGGTCTCACGATAGTTGAAAGCTTAGCAGAGAATTCACAACATTTAAAGAGTTGAAACTATAAAGTAGATATTTTTTATAAAGGTAAAATGTAAAAAAAACTGCTCAATCGATTTTAAGGATTTTTCCGTAAATGGACAAAAGGTTTCCTATTACGAACGGAGTAGATCATTTATTAACCAATAGTTTAGAAAACACAGTTATGTTAAGTTAAGCTGTACTGCCAAGAGCTTTCCTGAAAATAACATTTTGACCAAGTAATTAAAACACGCTGGCGGAGTACGAAAGAACCCATCCGTGTCAAAACGCAGAAAAAGCCGTTTGGCGAGCTTTGACCTCTTCGGGAGCAAATTAAGGGGCCTGTTTCGTGAAGGTTACGAGAGTCTGCGTAACCTCTGCTATTTTTCACTTCTCGCGTATCCATCTTTGTAATTTATTTTTCTGAGTCCCGTTGCAGTGCACTGTCCGAGTTGAACGCAGTTTCTCGCAAGGACTATTTTATTTCGTTGTAACTATTGTTCTTCAAGAGAAAACTCGAGAGTAAAATAGAAAAATGCATGAAAAAACAACAACAAAATCCTGGGTGTGACCCACCAAACTTTTTAGATTAACTATTAAATCGGAAGTCTTGAACGTATAGCAATAACACGTTACTTTAAAACTGCTGAGTGTTGAAAAAGTTTGAAAATTCCGAATTGAAAATGTGCAAGAATTGAGTTCGAATTTCTTATTAGCTTAGACATTAAAAACATTGACGCGAAGTGTGTTCGTTCACAGTTCTTAACTCTTGTTCTTCTTTTTTCAACTGCGGTAATGGCAACTATAAGTTTTCTGGAAAAAGGGAGAAAACAAAAATTTTTATCAATAGGTCCTATTACGATGTGATAAGTTGGCGTCGCAACACGCAATCCGCGGATGGCTATTACTTCTAATCGCACCATTGTTGCTGTTCGTGGTTCCGCATTTAGCTAGTCGTCATGTCAACAGACTGTCAACGTCGTGTCAGTTTACATGTGTGCCAGCCTGCGAAAACACGAGACAGCGACAGACGCTAACCATAAAACGAGAACAGTCGACACAAACCATCTCACAAACGATTTTGAGCGATATTTTCATACTTTTTCGTTACACTCTCGTCGATTCTTTGGATGTTAAGGCATTTTGGAGAGGAATTTTCTGTATTCAATGATAAAACAACCGTGGCAACCAAACTTCAATTAGTAACAAATTCCAACTTACTAAAGCTAACTGACAGTGACCAACGAAAGTGCATTTTTGTTCATGATTAGTCGTGTTTAATGCCCTTTAGAATACTAAATGCAGTTGGAGATAAAAAAAAAAGAAAACAGGATGCTTCCGTTCAAATAAACGCAGCGAAGAGATTGTGGAAAATTAAGTCATGATTAGTGAAGTTAAACGAGAATAAACTAAGCTAAAACTTTTGACATTAGATCAACCTTGATCTACCGTGATATCGAGCGTACATTTTCCCGTAAAAAAAAAATCTCTTTAAACCCCCAAAAATTGGTCAGGAGTGTGACGAAAAACCCGCTGCTCTGTTCTTGACGTAGGCACACAACCGACACAAAGCCGTTCGGCCAATCACAGCCTAGGTGGGCAGGTCCGTTCTTCGTGGTATTCGCGCCCTTTTTGAATTTACTGCAGAAGCGGTCGTTTCTCCAAAGCGCTAAAAAAATGGTGTCATCAATGGAAGACAAGCTAATAAAGCTTGTACAAGAGAATCCTCATTTGTATGATAAGAGTGATAAGTCATACAAAGATGTCGCAAAGTCGGAAAATACATGGGAAATTATTAGAGTTAAGTTGGGTTTGCCAGGTATTTGCTTCTTTTAATGCGTTTTATTAATAAACTAATTTCTTGTTTTATAGATGACGGGCCAAATAGAGCCAAAAAACGTTGGAGTACTTTGCGTCAAAAATTTAGCCGGGAAATTAAAAAAAATTCTTCCCGATCAGGCCCTCGGAAAAGACAGTGGCAGTATTGGGAGCCTATGTCCTTCTTGAAAGACCACATGGAGTGCAAAGAGTAATTACATATTTTAATTCTAGAACTATTTAATCACATTTTTAAAACAGGACATCCACGAATTTTGGAACTAATGGCATCAAAGGCGAGTGGTCTGGCCGGCAATTGGATAAGGTGATATTCAACCTAGATGATTTTTTGAAAAATATGAATTCCAGCGTAGCTGACCTTTCTTTGTAGTATACTAGAAAGCTAATATTACTGTTTTATTAAGGAAGAGAATGTTATACTAGACGCCCACTACAGTGTGTCTGACACTAGCCGGCCATCTAGTGCCTCAACAACAGAGTCAAACGAGTCAAGCGGTCCATCAGCTTCGAAAAAGGAAAAGACGAATACAAAAATTCGAATTTCGGACGTGGTTCATCAACCTTCTTCTGAAACTAGTACAGTGTGGATGCAACCTCATGAGGAGGACGACATTGATGCGTTTATGAGAGCCTCCGCAATGGCTCTTAAGAAACTGACCAGGGGGAGGTACCTGCGTGCTAAGCGTCAGATAAACAACATCATCACAGATTTGGAAGAGGATCAGTTGTTTAATAATTGAAGAAAGTTTATTTTCAAAAGTCCAAAAAGCAATTAAAATAAAGCACGAATCTACAATTTAAAAGCGTCCATCTACTAGCGTGAATTTTTTAAATTAATGTGTATTTGTTACAATACGCACGTGATACAACTCATTAATGTGGTTTTCCCATAGGTTTTCAACAAATCATGTAAATTCCAATGTAAGTGAGAGCAAATCTTCCTTTTTGTGGCGCTTCTGGGCTCACTCAATGACAAAGGTGTTGGACTTTTATCTTAAAGAAGCTAAAGACAAACCAAATCCATACGACATATTAGTGACACATGGACATTTTGGTGTTATTTCTGTCAAATACTTAAAACACGGCAAAAATACTAAGTTAGCCGAACAATTAAGGATAAAGAGTCAAGCTCCCGTAATATTTGGACTCCGAGTTAACTCTTATTCCTGTCTGTAGGCCGAGACCAAAAGTTTTCACTGTACCGAGCATACTGACTCGGCCTCCAGGGCAATAAGTCCCGTTTGTGTTGTTGAAGAGCCAGAACGAACCACATCCATACAAATCATCCGTAACTGTCACAAATGGAGTAGGCTTAAGTACTTGGCCATTTAGCCCTAAAAGGTCGAAAGGCCCAGACAAAAACGTTAAATTGGACAGGGTTCCTTCGGCATCGATATAGGGATTCTGGTATTTGAAAGTTTGAATAGTAGCACCCAGAAAGAAGAATTCTAATATGGAATACGCTCCTTGTTTTATGACTCTGGCAACGTCTTCGAAAGGCAACTGGTATGCTGTCACGACTAAATGCGTGACTAAATTGACTTCACGTTTAATAAGGTAAGTTCCCTCACTAAAACACAATCCGGATATAGGTTTCGCATACGGAATAGCTCCCTCTGGCCAGAAAGTGCACTCATGGTTCCCTAAAACGTGTAAAGAACAACCCGTTACGCATAGGGAAAACGCGATTCAACAAATATTCCAAAATAGGTCACGAGTGCGTCGCTAGAATGCGCTCGATTGTAAACATGTCTTACCTGAGTATAGTAATCTCTTTTTGCAATCAATGCAGTTTCGGACGCAACTGCTACAATTCGGCCAGTCTCCAAGACAATTTGGCATCAAACTGCTGCAAGGAATTGCTGACATTGAAGAATATTTTCTTTCCCAACACGAGCGAGTTCTTCCGGGTGATAATTTATCCCATACAGAACTTCCTGGCCAATTCGCTAATGTTGCACTAGACGAGCTTTGGCATACGTTGTCCTGCAGCAATTCGCAGACGTAGGAGCTATTTGTTTCGTAAATATTGAACGCGAAACACGAACCATTGCTGGCACATAGAGCACCACAACTTATCTTAGCCCACATGAAGCTCCCTTTGATGATGTTTGTGAAAGTATGAAAGGTAAACTGATATTAAAAGATGAGCCGAAACAAGTGCGAAGATTGATTAGTATTGGAAAGCTTGAAAATAATAATACCTCCTGCGATGTTCAACGGAGCTAATATACGAGGTTTACTTGTGAACATTCGGATGTTAGCATAGTATGGGCTCGTCACGAAAAAATAGTTTAATCCTAAAACTGAGCCCAAGCTTATCAGTTCCAAAAGGGACACAACTCTTGCTTTCGACAAATCAAATAGCATTTTTTCACTCTGTGAGTGCTTGGAACACTGGAAAGCAGCAGGCGAAGCAAAATAGATGGTTTTTAATCTAGGAATGAATTTTAACCATTTTTATTAGCGCTGTGTATTACTTATTTGAAAGGCAATAATTCTGTGACTGTGACTATTTATTGTATGGCACTTAAACAATTATTGACAAGGCCTAGCCTTCGTTTCTATACTAATGTATTCGCAAGAATCACTCTTGTCATCTGTGACTTCTGTCAGTCAACTGCTGCCAATTTGACAGCAAATTGTTTTGTTAGCGTGCACACGTACAAGGATTACAATGCAGAGAAACAAGGGAAACAAAAGGGGATAGAATACAAAGAGAACAACTGCGTTTAGTCTGAAACGGACACAAATTTGAACAAGGGTTGCCTGCAAACTGGGATAGCAAAAACGGGGTAAATAAGTATACACGAAATTCTAGTCATTTCAACTACCCGTCCCTACTACTTCTTCAAAAGGTTATTGTTAGCGTTAGTTGAGGCTTAAACAGCGACGTATGATTCAGTTTATAAAAGTAATTATTTTTTTATAATAGCCAAGTTCGAGCTAAATGAACGGAATGTACATTACTAACAAGAATAAAGCCGAACTGGGGGGGGGGGAGTGAACTAGATGCATACTGTTTTTGCAGTGTATTTCGTCGAATACGACTCGTACATGGCTACGTGGCAAATGCTTATGGCGTTAGTTAAAAGCATCAACATCGATTTTTTTAAAAATGTTTACTCGTTGAAATTTTTAATTCATTGTTTCTAAAGCACACCCGAATATGAAATTTAATTATGCTTTGAACAAGAAACTCACAACGTGAATTTTGAAACGTTTATTGGAAAAGTGAAGCTTTGTTTGAACGGTCAATAATAAAGGGTAACGTGTAAATAAACATAGAATTGTAAAGAGCTAAGAAAATAACTAAAACAAAATACTGTGTCAAACTACTGATATTTTCTATTTATTAAAGTTTCCAGACCTTTAACTTTGCATTTTTATGTAATCCTAACGCAGGTTAATTACTAATCACCCTTTGAACATTAACAATCTGACGATGTTAAAATTCTGACATTCAATTAGAAGTAGAATTATTCATTTGCGCGTTAAGGTACACTACCGCACGAAACACGGAAAACTAGTTCTCTAACACGTGGTTGTAATTACCTTATGAAAAACCTTTTATTGTGTTTTAAAACAAACATACATTCAGCATCAGCGTGATTTTACAGTTGATAAGTCGCAACACAAATGCAAAAATAATAACTAATGAAGTACAAACTTTTGGAAAATGGAAAAAAAATCTTCGTGAGTACGATGTAAAAACAAAACTTGCTCAGTGTAAGAATCCATACAAAATCACAGAAAAATCCCTACACAGTCCCGTTACTTCTCAAGCTGTGTTTTCGTGGTATTTAACGTACTATGGATAAAGTGCTAAACTGGTGTAAGTAAAATAGGTCGAATTAATCTTAATCCCAGTCAAAACTTGCCCATTGACTGTTCTCGGTCTTCCAAGCATACTAATATGACCTCCTGGGCAGTTTGTTGCTTTACTAGGATCAAACAGCCAGTACGAGCCACACGCGAGCGAATCGTCTGCAACACTTACGAACGGTGTCGGTTGTAATTGTTGGCCATTAAGACGTAAGACATCATAGCCGACAGTTGAAGAACTAAACGTCAAGTTTGATAGTGTCCCTTGACTGTCTATGTAAGCATTAGTATACTGAAATTGATGACTGTTTGATCCTCTTGAGAATAACAATTGCAGCTTGGTGTAACTCCTAAGTTGGAAAAGCCGATTCATTTCTTCGAACGATAGCATGAAATTTATCACAACAGCGCCTGTTGTGCCGTTCACCCGTCTTTTGATGAGAAACGTGCTTTCGAAAAAACAGAGCCCAAAAATCGGTTTTAAGTATGGACCGACTCCGCCTGGCCAGAACGTACATGCACTATCACCTATAGCAATTCGGAATTTTAGCCTGGACCGTATTTTTTAATTGTATTTTCTATTTAATTTTTAATAATTTTTAGCTAGGTTAACAGGACTTACCTCCGAAATTGTACCGACTTTTACAATCTATGCA
Organism: Triops longicaudatus; assembly: GCA_022885665.1. Taxonomy (NCBI): domain Eukaryota; kingdom Metazoa; phylum Arthropoda; class Branchiopoda; order Notostraca; family Triopsidae; genus Triops; species Triops longicaudatus. The sequence goes on along the minus strand of JAGQDJ010000255.1, from coordinate 34,571 downwards.
TTGTCGCACACAATTAGTGCAATTTGGCCAGAAGCCCAAACAGCCTGGCTTTAAACTGCTGCAAGGAATGGATGACGTTGACAGAAATTTATGCTCGAAACAGGATTGTAGAACTCCAGGAATCTTTTTATCCCACACCGAGCTGCCTGGCCATTCTACTAGTGCCATAGAAGTCGAATTTCTGCAGATATTATCCGGCAATAATTCACAAACGTGCGTATTATTGTGTTCGTAAATGTTGAAAGCCCAGCAAGAGCTATTTCTGCCACAAAAAGTGGCGCAGATCATTGTTGCAGACGATAGTGATACTCCTATATTTATTATTATTAGTGTGTGCAATTTGTAATAAATACTTTACCAATAGGTAGATATTGAGGGCTGAAGACGGGCGTTGCGCTAGTAAATAGTCGATAGTTGGAGTACCAGGAACTCGTTGCGAATGACGAATAACTGGTTTGAAAACCCAGGCTCCAAATTGTTTTTTCAGTCAATGCTAACAGAACTACAAGCGAAAGAGCCGGGCCCATGTTTGTCTTCTGATTTCTCTGGCAACACTAATGTTTTTACCAAGTTTTACTTCCAGTTCGGCCTACGTTGACAAATTGACCCGTTAAAAGGGTTTAAAAAGGTTTGGACCTGGAAGTAATCGATTTCGAGCGTATGTTCCATTAATTTTTATTGCTGGTCCACTGTAGAGGTTTCATGGCACACGGGTCACACGAAGGAAATGAGTCTCAAAGAATAATTGTTATATATGGTTTTAATGGCGATCTTTCTAGGGGAGGAACCATTACAAATCACTTCGCTGTTTGAAAACTGGCACGTTTACAGTACTTGAATGAAAGTATCATAATTACGTATGCATTTAATGAAAAAATTTTATACTTAGTTTTATTACTTTTTGTGCCTTTGCGCGACGGTAGGTCACAAAGAAAAAATCTTTTTAAATAATGCCTTTTATTTGCAAAAGAGCCATTTGCATGAAGAGCTATTACAATGGTGAGTAATCCTCAAGTTTTTAAGAGGCAAAGAATGTGATACGCCTTGTCTAAACTTTGTAATAGTGCATACACTAAAGACAAAAGTTCACTAAGGTGACAAAAGTGCACTAAGTGCATAAATAAAAAATAAATGCAACAGCAGTAATGCACAACGTTTCACAACCACATTTCCGTGATATTATGAAGAGTGAGAACGTAGTTGTTTGCCTTGTTCAGAACGATATTCCGGACAATAATGAATGGTGTGGCTCACGGTTTCGTATTGACACACTTCCGGTGAATATTGCTTTTTTCCATATTATAGCATTCTTTTGTTGAGAACGTATTACGTACCTTAATTTTTTTAATACTTTTTCGAAAGAGTCAAAATTAAGATGGAACCTCAGCTTTTTATGGACGTTAAAAACAAGTTCAAAGGTGCAACGTATTTTTTTGGGGGGGGGAGGGGGGGCATTTGTGTTATCTTGTCGCTTTGTATGTTAGCGTACTTATACTGAAAAGATCTAAGGCCAAAGACCTATGCTTGTATAAGAGAACAATGTTAGGTTAACACGGATTCCTGTGGTGATTACTAACGTCATTGGCTTGGTTAAAACCTTTGGTGTACCAAGCATATTAATGTTGCCCCCTGGACAGGATGTGTCCTTGTTTGTGTCAAAGAGCCAGAATGAGCCACAACCAAGATAGTCATTTGTAACAGTTATGAAAGGTGTAGGTTGGAGCTTCTGACCATTTAGTTGCAAGATGTCCTTATCAGAAGTTCCAGAGAGAAACGTTAAGTTAGATAGTCTTCCCTGGGTGTCGATGTACGAATTAGTATATCTATAGTGTAGAGAAGTCCAACTATTTTGAAAGTGAAATTCAAGTATGGTATAGGCTCCTAGTCGAATAACTCGATTCATGTCTTCAAAATACATACGATAGTCCCGTTGCACTACACCGCTGGACATACTGACACTGCGTTTAATCAGATAAATAGTGTTGTCGTAACAGAGTCCAGAGATTGGTTTCATGTATGGCGCGTCTCCATCAGGCCAGAAAGTGCAGTCACTGTCACCTATCCAGGTAAAGGGTGTTCATACAGTACCTCTTCACTAAAGCTTTGTGAACGTAGTATTTACTCTATATATGCAACGTAGTATTTACTTTCTATATGCACATAACGTATTTAGTGTGAAATTGTGAACATGCCTTACCTGTAAACGCGTATCGCTGCTTACATTCAATGCAATTTCGGACACAACTGTTACAATTGGGCCACGTTCCTAGGCAACCTGGTTTCAGATTACTGCATGGAATGGACGACGTAGAGGGAAACTTTATTTCAAAACAAGACTGACTACTGCCTAGTGTTGCCTTATCCCAGATGGAGCTGCCCGGCCAGACTATAAACTGCAAACTAGAGTTTATTTGGCACAGGTTACTAGGCAGTAACTCGCAGACGTACGAATCTTCACTCTCATAGACATTGAACGCCAAACAGGATCCATTGTTGCTGCATAGAGTACCGCAACACATTCTAGCCCATGACAAGCTTCCTGAAAAGTAGTTATTATGCGCATTATTCTTGTTCATTCAATATGTAAGCATAGCTCAAAATAATTTTGAATAACTAGTTTATTTAATATTTTCTTAAGGTTGTTGCAGATTTTCATACGTGTAAATATGTTTTAAGTATTTTTATCTAAATTTGTAATTGTTATCACTAGAAACAACTACAGCATTATATTTTTTCTTTTTTCATAAGAATATTACTTTTGTTAAGGGTTCAGGGCCATATTAACAATGGCGCAAGTGCGCCGGGCCCACAGGCTTCAGGTTCCCACCAAACCATGCGTGCAAATAAATTGAATGCCTATTTTTTATGAGTGAGTGAGCGTGTGTGTGTGTGTGTCCCCGTTAACTGCTGTATCGGTATACAATATGCAGGGGGGCGGTATGGCAAGTAGCTAGTATAGGTAGCCCTCGAATAATCTGTGACAACCGGTGAGTGAGCGTGTGTGTGTGTCAGTGTGTGTGTGTGTGTCCCCGCTAACTGCTGTATCGCTAATAGCGATATTGGCATATTGTATAGAGATTCGCTATACAATATGCAGGGGGCGGTATGGCAAGTAGCTGGTATAGGTAGCCGTCCTCTGACTTCAAAGAAAAATGCCAGCGATTCCCCACAAGATATGCGGATGACGGCAATGCATCGACTGTCATTTTCAACAGCAAAAATCAATTCCGCATCCAAACGTTTCTCGTGATTATTGACTTGTTCATTGGAGACTTACAAAAGAGAATTGCGGCATATGCCAATGTCGATTCCAGTTTTCGCTTCCTCAATTACATTGAGACTGATGCTGACGGTATTGCGTCCTCACTGCAGAAGGCCATTGAAATGTATCCTAACGATATTTCTGCCGATTTGAAGGAAGAATGGGAGCACTGGCGCTTATTTCTTCGGTCATTTTTGCCAATGCCCGATTCCCCGTGTAGTCCGACACAAATGCTTAATATCATCCGAGAGCATGCTTTGCAAACGGCGTTCCCAAATGTCTTTGTCATTCTGCGCATCTACCTGACACTTCCAGTATCAAACTGCACAGNGTGGAAATAAAAAACGACTACGTGTCCTCCAGTTTTGAGTCAAATTTAAAAGTACGGAAGGGGCCTATTAATATAACTTGCGCCAGGGCCCACAAAAGGTTAATCCGGCTCTGTAAGGGTTGGATGTAAGTCTTACCTTTGGTGATGTAGAGAGGGCTGAAAACGTTTTGTGTACCTGTAATCATTCTAAAGTTTTTGTAATAAGGACTTGTTACGAAGTAGTTGCTGAATTCACTACAAGTACTCGATACGATATTTTCATTGAACCAGAACAACACCAAAGGTACGAAAGTTGCAACCATGTTTCAGTTTGTACGTTTTGGAGAATACTGTCAGCCTAACAAATTAGTAAATGGGACCCAAGAGCGAAAATCGTAGCCTTTCAAAAATGTTTGGGAACGTGGAAGGAATTGTTCCTCCCACCATTAGCTGCCCAAATGGCAAGTAGTTGCTTAAGGCCCATAATGATCAATAAACTTTGCTAAATGAAAGGTAATTCTTCTTCCATTAATAATAGCTTCAATGCACTTTGATGGTTAAAGCACCCTTTTTGTGTAGGTATAAAGTGATTTGCCCCTTTATCCCTTTTAGAAGCATTCTAAATAGTACCTTTGAGCAACGGACTTTTGGTTAGCACACGAATTTTTTCACAATAAACGTGAGTGCCAAGGCCTTGCGTATTAGTCATAAAGTTACAGCTTTCATGGGATAAATTAGTTTTTAACCTTAAAAAAGTGACTTTCTTAGCCTGAAGATCTGACTCAAGTAATAAAATATCAAATTGTTGGTTTTGAAAGCTTTGGTTTGCACTGAGCGTAAGGGCAGGAGTTGGTTGAATTTCACACTAGAAATTAAAAATTAATATTTTAGATTCTCCTATGTATTTCACAGTGAACTGATTATATTGTACATGGCTCTTTTTCCGAAAATTCGAAAATTCAACGATAAGCGATTTATTTTAAGATTCTTTGTCGCGCAGCATTTTTAGCCATTTGTGGGCAACGTTTCCCTACATTTCTGCCAAATGCCACGTTTCTCGCCGTTCGCGGCTTGCCATTTCACGTGGTTGCGAGAATTGTTATTTGTTGTTCCCTGATAGAACGGATACACATACATAAAAATGTTCTTGATTTAGACCAATTTAAATACGTCAACATGGTCGCCACTGGTGTGTTACCGTTTGTCCGTGGAATTGACTTCACTGGCTACGATTTTAAAGTAAAAACTTGAAACTTATTTAAATATTTTGTACATTGTTTTCAAATTTTCATACTATTGTTTTGCCGGGCGTGGCTTAACCTTTCATTTTCCTGTCGAAAATAATTACCAACTGAGCTTGCAGAAAGTTTTTAGAGTATTCTTGTATTCTGTGGAACTCATAAAAGCTTATTTTTTTAAAAAAATATGTTTGTATTTTGTCCTTAGAATGATAATTTTCCGGACACCGTGGGCGATATGTCCGGCCTCCGATGGCTCAAATTGGATCGCACTCAACTCCCACTCATTCCTGAGGAGCTTAACAAGCTTCAAAAGCTGGTAACGCATATTAAAAATTCGAGTTTTCTTATAATTAAGACTAAATAAAATAAAAAACTTACATGAATATGTTTATTTTCAATAGGAACAGTTGAGTTTGAAGCGCAACAACTTGGAACGATTATACGGAGAAGTGACAGAGTTACCATGTCTCCGTACCTTAAACTTGCGCTACAATAAGCTGAAAACTTCCGGTGTTCCCGCCGAATTATTTGCCTTGGAGGAATTGACGACGTTAGACCTCAGTCACAACAACCTGAAGGAAATTCCTGATGGCTTAGAACAAGCGAAAGCCATGTTGGTCCTCAACATTAGTCATAATCAGTAGTCTTTTCACTTTTTCAGTTAAAATTACGGTATTTAATATTTTTTTTAAGTATCGAAACGATTCCGAGTCAACTTTTTGTCCATTTAACGGATTTGATCTTTTTGGATTTGAGCAACAACAAGCTAGAAACGCTGCCACCCCAAACTCGACGATTAACGAACCTGCAAACGTTGATTTTAAACCATAACCCGTTAGCCAACTATCAATTTAGGTAAGATTTGCCTTAAAATTGCACGAAATTCAAATATTTCTGATAAACTTTGGAAGTTCTGAGAACCTTATTTAAATAAAAAATCGACAACTAAGAAAATAAGAAAAAGTGATAAAAGTAAATATAAATTATCAAGAAATTAAAAAAAAAATAATATGGAAAACCACAAAAGTAAAATTTAATTTTTGTTTATCTAGGCAACTGCCGTCGTTGGTGTCATTGCAAACATTACATATGCGGAACACTCAACGCTGTTTGACGAATATTCCAACGGGATTGGAAGCTTTAGTGAACTTAACAGATGTCGACATCTCCGAAAACAATTTGATCAAAATACCTGATGGACTCTTCACTTTACCTAACTTGAAACGGCTCAATATTAGTGGAAATTCTATCATGGAACTTCATATGGCTATTGGTATGTCTTTCTCTCCTTTTTCCTTTTTTTTACGTTCATTTCCTATTTTCTGTTTTTTTTCTTCTTTTTTTGTGGGAACTGGATCTGAACATCTGTGTTTGATTTATTGCTTTGTTTAAACTGGCGATGAAAACGCTTTTAAGGCGTTGAATTCATTCCTGTGTGTTTCTAAAGCGAGATTGTGTTTTACAGATTTATGGTCGAAGCTGGAAACGCTAAACGTGTGCAGAAATCAATTGAAGTCATTGCCAGCTTCGCTGTGTAAATTGACAGCGTTGAAACGCCTTTACGTGAACGATAACCAGTTGGATTTCGAAGGCATTCCGTCCGCCATTGGCAAGTTAGTCGCCTTAGAAGTCTTTTCTGCTGCGTGCAACAAACTCGAAATGGTTCCTGAAGGACTTTTCAGGTATAAATTGATCATTAAACACTTTACAAATAATCAGATAAATAAAATATCAGAAATAAATAAATAATAGAAATTAATAAAAATAAAAGTATGATGTGGAATTCATTAGCGGAAATTTTTAATTACATTTCTTTGCTGACTGATCAAGTATTTGGTCCATTTCACAGGTGTGGAGCACTAAAACAGTTGAACCTTGCGGAAAACAAGCTCGTGACGCTGCCTGACACCGTTTATTTACTGCAAGACACAGTGAAACTCGATTTGAGTGGCAATACTGATTTGATTATGCCTCCAAGACCTACACACAAGATAAATGCATCCATCGAGTACTACAATGTGGACTTTTCCTTGCAAAATCAACTTCGCTTGGCCGGAGCTGGCATGTTACAACATCAAGCGTCCACTTCAGGTAGAAGAAATCACAAAACTATGCAAAATTTTCACTTTTGCTACTACGTTATACATAATCTAAATTTTGTGTAAAAACGAAATGAGTGAAGTGTTGGAAAAGCTTCATTATTTGAAATTTTTTATAATACTTCGCGTAATTTTCGCCTAGATGCCGGAAGTACAGCGTCCTTAGGACCTGAAAAGGATCCGTTGGCCAGGAAAATGAGGTTAAGACAACGAGGCAGAGCACAAGTTGAAGAAGCTGATCAAGATCAAGCCAAAATCTTGAAAGTGAGATGTTTTTCCTGCAAATTTTCGACAGGATCGCTTTTTTTGTCAGTTTTCATGATTTTTTTTTATTGTTTCAATTTCGTTGCGAAATAGGGTTTGCAGGATATTGCTCAAGAACCGCACAGAAAAACATTGGATGAAGTGAAAGCCGAATCTTTAAAGTAAGCACATTTTTTGTAAATATTGAAAAATATTTCGGAAATAATCGGAAAATAAATATGGGAAATACAGAAAGACATGAAGATATGTAAAATTAATTATGTTCTAAGAAGTCGTAAGAAAATTATGATAATTATTTAATGAAGTGGATTAAATGAAGGTTTGTTCGATTTATTTGTATCTTTCTTAGACCGAGGCGATGGGACGAAGCGTTAGAGAAACCCCCGCTGGATTATTCTGAGTTTTTCGAAGAAGACGTGGGACAAATTCCGGGTATCACCATATGGGAAATCGAAAATTTCGTACCGAATCCGATCGAAGAAGCACAACACGGTCATTTTTACGAAGGCGACTGTTATATCGTCCTGAAGACGTTTATTGACCATACCGGATCCTTGAACTGGAACATTAGTTTCTGGATTGGTCAAAAAGCGACTGTAAGCTTTCAGTTTTTCCCACATATTTTCTGTGGGTTATTTTTCGGGATTTTTTAAAACTATTTTATGCTTATCGACTTTTTCGATTGCAGTTGGATAAACGAGCCTGTGCAGCTATCCATGCTGTAAATTTGCGAAACTTTCTGGGAGCACAATGCCGAACAGGCCGTGAAGAGCAAGGTGACGAAAGTGAAGAATTTTTGGAAATTTTCGACGGAAACGTCACGTATTTGCAAGGTGGAAGAACTGCAAGTGGATTCTTCACCGTCGATGAAGTTGTACGTACTCGACTCTTAGTCTTAATCTTCTCTTACTCTTTCTTAGTGTCAGTTAACAGATATGCGAAGCGCACATCGTTTTAGAAAAAACGACAATAATAATAAAAAATAAATTAAAAGCTTATAAGAAACGAGAAATGTTTGCATTAAATAGACACTTGAGAGAAAGTGTATGTTTAATGTCCTTCAAATATTTAATGTTACTAAATAGTTATTCGTATAGTTATAATACTAATATATTAGTAAGTAAATACATAAAAACATTTTGTCACATGAATAGATAGGTAAATAAGTAAACAAAAAGGGTTATTAGTGTAGTTGATCGATATAATCGGAATAGGTAGCAAATGTTAACAATGGTGTATTCTAACGTGTTTATTTGAAAATTTAGGAAATACCACCAAGATTGTACAGAATCCAGGCTGCTGGGCCCATCGCGTTACATTTAGAGCCCGTAAACCCTGAAGCGAGTTCGTTGGATCCGAATTTCACGTTTCTCTTGGATGCTAACAAGAAAATTTTCATTTGGAACGGCAAAACGGCCAAAAACACGCTGAAATCTAAAACGAGGTAATTTTTTCAGCGAACAATAAATAAATAAATTTTAATTCTCGTTGCATTTTCAGGCTTTTAGGTGAAAAAATGAATAAAAACGAGCGGAAGAACTTGGCAGATTTAATATCCTTGAACCAAGGTCAAGAAACGCCCGACTTCTGGACCTTTTTAGGAGAAGACGGCGAGCCTCCTGAAGATCCCATTGAAGTACTTGCAGTTTGTCTGTATATTGTAGCTGTTGTAACACTTTTGGTTCCTTGTTTGGTATTTTAGAGTCACGTGCCGTTGGATTGGTTGCCAGTACCGCCCAAATTGTACCAAGTAGGCTTAGGAATGGGTTATTTGGAATTACCCCAAGTAGACAAGCCGAATAAGCGTCTGGAACGCCAGCTTCTGAATTCAAAGAATGTGTATATCTTTGATTGCCATACGGAAGTCTTTGTTTGGTAAGAAATAAAGAATTTTCCTCGTTTAATTAATTTTATCGAAATTTATTATGCAATTTTTTGCTGTTTTGAATAGGATTGGCAAAAGCTCAACGCGATTGGTACGTGCTGCCGCGTTGAAACTATCACAAGAATTGTGGTCAATGATTGACCGACCTGACTTTGCACAAGTGACGCGAGTTTCCGAAGGAAGCGAGCCGCAGATCTTCAAAACGAAATTCCATGGGTGGGACGACGTCATTGCAGTGGATTTCACCCGCACAGTCCATTCGGTGCAGAAAACTGGCGCGGATTTGACTTCCTGGGCCAAAAAGCAGCAAACTAAAGTAAATTATATAAGTACTTTTCATAGGTATGTATTTAAAAAAGATTTATTTTGTTTTTTAGGTGGATTTGTCGGCATTATTTGCCCCAAGGCAGCCAGCAATGTCCATTCAGGAAGCACAACAATTGGAAGAAGACTGGAACGAAGATTTGGAAGCTATGGAAGCGTTTGTGTTGGAAAATCGAAAATTTGTGCGGTTACCGGAAGAAGAACTCGGCCATTTTTACAGCGGCGAGTGCTATGTGTTTTTGTGCCGGTACTGGGTGCCAGCAGAAATACCTGCGGGTGAAGAAGCCCCTTCGGATGAAGACGCACCTGAAGATGACTTCCAATGCGTGGTTTACTTCTGGCAAGGCAGAGATGCAGGAAACATGGGCTGGCTCACCTTCACTTTTAGGTTGTTCTCGTATTTTTTAAAATTATTTTTTTACATTAATATTATTATGTTCATGAGTAATATTATTTTTGGATTGAAAACTTTCCATGAATTATATATCGTCAAATATGGTCGTTGATGTATTTGTAATACTTTGTATGCTTACAGTTTGCAAAAGAAATTCGAGGCGCTTTTCGCCGGCAAATTGGAAGTCATTCGCACGCATCAGCAACAAGAAAACTTGAAATTTATGGCGCATTTCCATCGCAAATTCTTGATCCATCAAGGCAAAAGGCCACGCCCCAATAACCCTGCTCCGGCGAGAACGGAATTCTTCCATTTGCGCAGCAATGGCTCAGCACTTTGCGCGCGGTGCATTGAAATCAAACCTGATGCGACGTTTCTCAATTCTGCTTTCTGGTATACGTTGCATCTTTCAAATTTTTTTCCTGATAAAATTTTTATTTTCTTTGTGTATTTGATCTCTTTTTCGATTTATGGTTGTATTTATCTATAAATTTCTTCAAGTATTTACTTATAATTTTATTCTCTGCAGTTACCTTCTGAAAGTTCCATTTGACGCGCAAGACAGCAAAGGCATTGTTTACGTATGGATCGGGGAGAAGGCGGATCCGGAGGATATTAAGTTAGCGGAAGGAATTGCCAAAGATATGTTCGATATGGTAAGTAGCGTCCAGGGGTAACAATTGTCTATTTTTTCCCTTTGTTGTCGTACTTTGTCCAACCAAAAGTTCGTCATAGCACTATTCTCACCATCGTGTGGTGGCGGGTCAATTAACTTTGGCTGCGTTCCGTCCGGATAGACCCAAGGAAACGACGTGCCAGCAGACTATTCGAGTATTTTTCCAACACTTTTTCTTCTACTTTTCTCCATCCCAGCATTTTGAACGGATTTTTTCCCCGATTTTTTTTCTAATTAATTTTTGTATCGCATTTTTTCCTATTTCGAGGGGAAACCCCAGAAATGGATTCTACGCATCGTGGGACTCTACGTCACCAAAAAACACCTTTTTCTTCGCTTTTTTGTGTCTTCGTATTTCTACGACTAACTCTTTTCAACGCAGCATCTCTTCGTCACGTTTGTGCGTCCATACTAACAGCGTTCGTCTCTTCTAGTAGATAGAATCGAACCTTTGAAAAGAATCGAACCTTTGAAAAGAATCGAAGCTTTAACCTTTTCAGTTCTCGCAGAGTCGTGATTTATAGTAATTTTGGACTTTTTTGTGGTTTGAAGGAGGATTTTAGTCTGCAGATTTTGAACGAAGGGGAAGAACCGGACAATTTCTTTTGGGTTGCTTTGGGTGGCAAGAAACCCTATGACCACGAAGCAGATTTTATGGATTATGCTAGATTGTTCCGCTGCTCGAACGAAAAAGGGTACTTTACCGTATCAGAAAAGTGTTCCGATTTCTGTCAGGTATAGAAAACAACATAATAAGTATAAATCTCGTTATAACGAACACAGTGAGCACAGAAACGGATTTATCCGAAGTTTGTTACTTCAGCTTGTACTGTAAATTTGCAAAAATCTGTAGCTGAACGTCTCTATGAAATAGCCGAAAGATCGTTACAGAAGGGTTCGTTATAACCAGATTACAATGTTTTAGGTTTTGTGAAAAATGTTAATTATGAACGAAACAAATTTAGGATGAGTTGGCTGACGATGACATTATGATCCTTGACAACGGTCAACAAGTTTTCCTGTGGCTGGGCTCGAGATGCAGTGAAGTTGAAGTCAAATTAGCGTACAAGTCTGCACAGGTAATGAAACTAGCCTGAGGCGAACAATCTGAAAAATACTTAATGCATTAATGCATTTATGCTGGGGAGAAAAGATGGTGTTGGTTCGATGCGCAGGCTATGTTTCGCACCAAAGCGTCGAAGATGGCGAATATTCTTTGTTTAGTTAATTCAGTGTTAACTAAATATTAATAATATTTTTCATTATGAAAATTATAATGTACTGCTATAATGGTTCAGATTCTACGTTTAAATTTTTCTTTAGTATTTGTCTGTACATCGGTAGGTTGAAGTAGCAAGTGGCCGTCGGTTTAATACTGAAATATAATATATAATTTACTTTTAGATCATTTTTATGGATGTGATTTATTTTTTATTCATCGAGTAGATTATTTGTGCGTTGAAATCGTGTTGTGCTTTACGCTTGGATTTTATCGTTGTACTATCTTCGGATTTTATTAAGCACTGCCAAAGGCTTGAGAGCAGATGTAATGGTTATTTTTTGATAATTCTCTTGTTTTGGTAGGTTTATATTCAACACATGAGAGTGAAACAACCAGAACGTCCTCGTCAGCTGTTTTTAACCTTGAAAGGGAAAGAAAGTAAGCGTTTTACCAAGTGCTTCCATGGTTGGGGTCCTCACAAATTGCCTCCTGCGTGAAATTTCGTTTGCCAATCGTTTTAGATTTATTTATTGAATTTTTTCTCCGGCTTGTAAATGAATACACGAATCATTACTCGATAAATGGGTATGTGTGTACGGCAAGTATCTTCTTAACGTTTTGGATTGAAAGTCAACAATTTATTTGCAGAAGTTTTACAGGTTTCATGGAACTACTATACATAACAGGATTTGCAATCGCGTTTTGACGATCCAAGGAAAGAGAGCGTGAAGAATATGCGACCTGTCGACAGAGAAAAAATATTTCAATTAAAATCATTTCTTAAGTTTTAATAAGCAACGAGTACTTCAGCCAGTTTTGCAGTATCTAGAATGTTCAATAAAATATGGTACAGTAGTAGAACAACTTGCATTCTATGCGTCTCTGTTTTTTCTTATCTTCCTTTCATTCAGTGCATACGGATTATTACTTACTGTTAAAGAAAGTACGGAGTTGAGTTAATCATCGTCGTCATCCGACGGGACGAATAGATCGTTTTCTTCTAAGAAATTGGCCATGAATTTACTGATATTAGCACCAATGAAAATGCCAGCCGAGACGGTGAATAAAACGCCCAACAAACCCAGAGGTTGCTTCTTAGGTTTCTCCAAATAAGCACCAGATTCTGTTGTAACGGCAGTGCGGCATTGCAAGGACGAAGGTCGAATAAGGTATTTTTGACTAGTAGAAGACTGAGCGAAGCGTTTAATTAACTGAGTTGCCATTTGGGTTGCAAAATGTGACGATTTTCCCGTAAGTTCTTTGTTGTTGTTTACAACTGAAGTCCCTTACACTTATATAGCGTTCGATAGATGGCGTGATAGCACGAACGTTCGCCCAGTTTACTAAAATAGACACAGAAGGCTCCAATTATCTGTACCTGCGGGGCAGCTGGCGCCAATGGAAATTGACCTCTCAGAATTTTGTTCTAACTCTCACAGAAATCAAGGCGCCAAAATATTTAATATGTTAGAAATTCTACCGACAGAATTAAAATGTAAAAGCATTTCTTAAACGGGCGACCTTTTCGGGTTAATTGCTATGTATGTGGATGAACCAGATAAAAACGGACACGGAGGAAAGAGAAGCGTAATAATTAGGTATCAATGTAATGAAAAGAGATGCACATTCTTTGCCTTTACTGAGATCACGACTACAAGGATGTAGAAAGACCTCCGAAACCTACGTTGGTTAAAACAGCCTTTGAATGACCAGGAAGACTATTAACAAAACGATTTTTGTGACGACAGGAACGAAAGGGAAAAAGAAACGAGGTGAATGAAACATGCATACTTAAAGGTTGAAGAATTTCAAATAAAATTATCAAACACCTTACACCTTAGTTGATTTGCAAAGTGTATTCATCCTCTTTTGTGACACATTGTGCACCCATTGAAACTGGTAATGTATTTTGAAAGTGAAAACTTGGAAAACTAGGGCATTGAACATAATACATGTTTATGCCATTTTATAGTTCTTCGATAGAAGCTTAATGCAAACGCTTGGAAATAACACAGAACCGATTAGCGAATCTTAATATGTGAACAGAGTTTTGATGGGTATGTGGTTAACTTTTTCTCATTTAAATTTTAAGTAAGCTGGAGTACAAGTACTTGTAGGACTTGAAATTTTCGGTAAAAATTTTTCTACAACTACGAAAGCCATGTTGCGTTTAACTATATCTCGTCGGATAATCAAGTGTTAGAAAAGCAGTCGGGTATAATGCTTGAGTATGTGATGGACAAGGTTATTTAATAATAACACAAGGTAATTAAGGCACTAATAGAACATCTATTCCAAAATAGCGCGTCTTGGAAACGAAAATACCCGTGCTTGCTATAGTAGAATTAACCATTTGAGGTGTACCAAAAATGGAGGTATTACCTCCCGGACAATAGGTGGCGTTGGAGGGATCAACAAGCCAGAAAGATCCGCAATTGTAACGGTCGTCAGTAACGACAACAAAAGAGAAATTTCTGGGTGACCCAGTACTGAAATTAAGAGGATTTGGAGCCTGCAATGAGTTAGGCATAACATCCACAAGCGTACCGTCGGAATCGATAGAAGCAACGGTGTAATTAATATTAGTAGCTCCTTGCGCCATATTGAAGAAAGTGAACCCAATACGCGTATATTGCTTCAAGCTATATAAGCTACTGATTTGGCTGAATGGCATCGTGGAGTTAACGATGACTTCACCTGTCACATTGTGGACCTGTCGCCTAATTACAACTGTATTTGCGTTGTAACAAGTCGCGATAATAGGCATGGAATCCGGACCATCGGGCCATAAAGTAGTAGTGTAGTAACCTTGTGTGAAAAGAAGATTCAGTTGAGAATTAAGCTATTTTTTTAACCATACCTATAGACAGATTTGCGCCTGTGTCTCTGCAAGTTTTTGGACAATTACTGCAGCTTGGCCAGGAACCTGAGCATCCGGGTTTCAGGCTTTTACACGCGATGACAGAGTTGTCAAGACACGATGATGTATATGACCGACTTAACTTTTCCCATATAGAGTTCCCTTGCCAGTATACGACAGTTTTGTTTAAATTATGGTTGCAGTAATTATCTTCCAAGAATTCACAAACGTAAAACGAGCCGCTTTCGTAGAAATTGAACGCCAAACAGCGAGAATCCCGCGTACAATACTCGACGCATTTCATTGTGTCCCATTTGCTAGAACTTCCTGTGTAAAACGTACTTCAATACTGACACCAAAATTGCGAATTCATGCGTGGAAAATTAAGATTATTGGCAACAATTTTCTACTTACCTTTCGGGATATAGACAGGAATTAAATTATATTTGTTTAGGTAACTAATCAATTTGTAATCCCCAAATTTACGACTTTGCGCGAAATTGGTCCTAGTATCGAAAGCGCGAGTAGAACTGCAATGCATCGTACTGAGGTAGTACCATGATAGGAAATACACTAGCAGGTAGGAATAACCCATTTGGTCTGAACAACGTCAAAATCCGACTGTGGGTAAAATTTTAAGCCTGACTGTTTTTATGTTAAAAGTAGCCCCCCAAAATGGCACCGAATGTATTTTCGACAAAGCCATTTCTTAGTAATAATTCTTGAGAAAATATGGAGGGAGAACAACAGAATGGGACATTATTGTTCGTTGCACTTGCTCCCTTGTCCAAACAATGAAGTTCATTATAAATTCCATCGTTTTGACCACGGTAGTGGGCATTTGTCAGTGTTTGGTGGAAAATTGTTTTCCAATATGAAGTGCTCTGGAATTATACCACAGCTGTTTTTCAAAAGGATATAATCTAACAATCATTAATGTAATATAGATAGGGAAAGATGGCGGTTTGTGCTGTTGAAACACTGAAGTCGCAGACGGGACTAGCAAGAAAGATGCAGGAGGCCATTGTGAAGAAAACAACGTTTCTGCTGTTCAGCTATCAGGTAACTCTATGGAAGAACGACTTGCCCGCATTGAAAGATCCCTGGAGAACCTAACGTCAAGAGGCGTTTCATGGGTCGGAATTACATGGGTCAAGGTCGAGCATGCTATAACTGTGGCCAGCTTGGACACCAATGCGTAATTTAAAAATACAGTGTTTACTTATATCACCACGCAAGTTAAACACATTAGCTTATTCGATTCTTCCGGCTTTGTATATAAAAAAAATCTTTTGCCTTTTCGCTTAAGAATTAGCCGAAATAGACAAGAATATCGAAAAAAGCGCGCTTTTTCGTTCAGAGTATTCCCGTTTCATGGTATTGCGTCTGTTCAAGGATGATTGAAAGGCTTTCTCACTTGTCGCAGACCTCGAACTTGAATGCGTCGAAAGTTGCAAGCTTTGCAACTTTGTATCCAGTATGGCAAACGTATGGTAAACGTAATACTCCTGTGTAATCAGAAAGACAAATAAATTTTCTAAATTGAGACCTTCACTATACAAAATAAGAAAACTTTTGTCATATCAACAGCGTGTAATGAACACTACACACTTAGGACTATGTGAAAGTGCACATTTTGGTGCAAGTGCAGTTGTCTAGAATCAAGTAAGGACAAGTTCCTCCTTTTTGCCAGTAAGCTTGAATATCGGTCTTTCGGAAACTTAACACACATGCATACGAAAGAGCTTACATGTTGTCACGTAGACATTACACTTGTAAACATATACAAATTAAATATTATGTGAACTTTTGGAAATTCAATCAACAAAATACCCTATTTGCATCTCAATACACTAAAATGTGATAGAAAAATTTACACGAAATAAAGTGCTAAAAATCTAATTGGCGCAAAAAAGTGGTCAACATCAATTGAGAAGCTCATGTGGATTTTGTGCAATACCGCTTTTAGCAGAGTGAATTTCTAACCCACTATTGTCCCTTATCGTTTGTAGAGAAGCGATGCTGAATCCGTACTAAAAGTTTTTAGAAAAAATGCGTGTAAAGCTTTCCGCATGTTTTTCTTTCAAGCTATCAGCCTGAGTAAGCGCGCTTTTGGTAAGTTAAATTATTATAAAATGCTCATGAAACATTATTCCTTAATATAGCCTCATTGGAAAGGGGATACTGTAGGCCCAACTTTTTACGGTTTTATGACGACAAGATTTAGTCTCCATTTGCCAAAAAAAAAAAAAAAAAAAAAAAAAAAAACGGAATATAAACTTGTCTGAAACGCTCAGCTTTCGCTTGTCGCTCAGCACCGAGGTTCGCAAAAACCGCGGTTTGCGTGGCAGTGCATTGCTCGTGCTGTTCCAGATGTAACCAGTTTCCACAACAGCGGCTTTGGAAAAGCTTCTACAGTGCCCTCAATGTAAGTTAGGGCCTGTCTGCGGCTTCATACGTTTTTATCGTGGCTTGGCTGTGTGAACAACATCCGCACTTTTTTTCCGTTTCGGACCACTAACTGTTATCCATATTTGCCAGACGTTATAGAGAGGCGAGAAACGAAGAAATATAAGAATTTAAATAATGTATGCTCACGTCGTGGAAATAAAACACACGTTCGTGGAAAGAAAAGAAGCAAGCGTCCTGCCTCCTCCGAACATGAATGTTAAGGAGACTATGCAAACAAATATCTGCGAGTGTGGAAGTTCGTGTGCATGTGACTGTCAAGACTCAACGTCGTCAAAAGTAATCACTTTCTACCCACTCATTTAAAACTGTACCTTGGTTTTGCTTTTTTGTTCCTACCGCATCCGTTTAGAACGAAAAGAAGTGGAAATGTTTTCCTTGCGCCGTAAATAAATGCGGAGGAAAATATGAAAGAAGACATTTCTGCGATTGGGGAAGTAAATGCGCCTGCGCTTGTCAAAAACCGCGTTTTCAAGACTCAACGTCGTCAAAAGTAATCACTTTCTAACCACCCATTTAAAACTGTACCATGGTTTTGCTTTTTTGTTCCTACCGCATCCGTTAAAAGAAGTGGAAATGTTTTCCTTGCGCCGAAAATAAATGCGGAGGAAAATATGAATTAAGATGTTTCTGCGATTGGGGAAGTAAATGCGCTTGCGCTTGTCAAAAACCGCGTTTTCAAGACTCAACGTCGTCAAAAGTAACCACTTTCTAACCACCCATTTAAAACTGCATCATGGTCTTGCTTTTTTTCCTACCGCGTCCGTCAAGAACGAAAAGAAGTGGAAATGTCATCCTTGCAAGGAAAATAAATGCGAAGGAAAATATGAAAAAGGATTTTTCTGCCAATTGAAAAGTGAATGCGCCTGCGCTTGTCAAAAACCGCGTTTTCAAAACTCAACGTCAACAAAAGTAATCACTTTCTAACCACCCATTTAAAACTGCATCTTGGTTTTGCTTTTTTGTTCCTACTGCGTCTATCGCGAACGAAAAGAATGGGAAATGTCCTCCTTGCGCCCAAAACAAATGCGAAGGAAAATATGAAAGAAGGAAAATATGCCAATGGGAAAGTGAATGCATCTGCGCTTGTCGAGAACCGCGTTTTAAGTCGGTGTTCAGAGCCGCGGCGTCCGTCATCGGAGGAGCGGCATGCGTTGCGGGTAAAATAAAAGATTCTTGCACACCGACCCTAAATAATGTAGCTGTCATTCTGTCTTCCTCCTTGCATGAAAGAAGTTAATGAATCCTTTGGGTTGCTAATTTTCAGTAATATCTTCCATTGATTTTGAAAAGATTTTACAGAGACATTTGTGACTTATTCCTAAAGAACACATAGATAGTAAACAATATATATAATAAAAGAACATATTCTTAAAATTCAGATCAAATTAGCTTTTTGGTGATTTTTTTTTTTTTTTGTATTGGCTGCTGAAGTTATAAGTTGGAATCGCTTATAGACTGATTTTTGTTTATAATCGATAATTAATTTGTGGTGATAATTCTTAATATCGATATCGTTGTTCATATCGATTAATTAAAGCGATAGTTTTGATATTGAACTGAATGGTCGAATCGGATCGAACATTTTCTCGGTCCGGATCGGGATCTTCGTAGAATTCCGAACGACTGGATCCGTGTATTGGATCAGATCGGCAGAGATTGACCAATGATCGAAAAGGATCGGCCGAAAAAATAAAATCTAGAACAGTGCTAACAAGAGCTTTTAGCAGTGAAACAGTTGTATTAAAGTTGCTCGTAAACTTACCTTAGCTATGCCTAATTTAATAAATTTTAACCCGATTTAACTAACCCGACTTTGTTAACCTAACTTCTCCAGCTTCTGAAAACGTTTTGGCTCCGATTATTATTACTGTTTAACATATTTATTTTCAGTGGGAGTCGGCGTCACGGTCCTAACAGTTGGAATGGGAGCACCTGTGGGCGGAGCCATTATGGGTGTGGGCACTTCTTTGGTGACCCATCCTATTTCGAAGGCAATTACAAAAGAACGCATGCAAGATAAGGAGCTGTTGAAAGATATTGCTGTCGGCGCAGCAGTGGGAGGTCTGTCGAGCGGTATTGGCGCTATTGGTGGCTCTTTGTTTAAGGTAGCCTCTACGGGAGCTAAAGTTGGCGTCCAGTTGGCAACAAGTGCCGTTGCTGGAGTCGCAGCTGGCGCTGTATCGGAAACCGCACGTCGGTTGGGAAAAAATGGCCATGATAGCGAACCAATGGAAATCGAGGAGCGCGTCGAGTAGTGCTGGATCATGATTCTACCAAGGGAAGATTTCTGTTAACTGATTATACGGAAACCCATGACTACAAGAATATGAAGCATTTCGGAGAAAACCGTATTCATGATCCCTCTTTAGAAGCATTAGGCAAGCTACCAGCGAATGCTTTTTTGAACAGCGCCGATTATGACGAAGACGATGAGGATGAAAAAAAGAAAAAATAACGTCTAAGAAAATAACTTAAAATTAAAGAAATCACACAGTTAAGTGATGACAAATATTGTTCAAATTTTTATGTTAATTTTCGTTGTCTACGGGTTGGGCGAGTTATACGTTTGCTTGCTATATTAAGCTTGGATTAAATTGTTCTTTATTGACGTAGCGGCCCGTTTCTTTCAAAAAAGTGCCCCAAATTAATTTTTTTCATTTTTTTGTCGTGTACGCTGTACTCTTTTTTTTTTACGAAATTTTCCCGTTTATACTTCGTTGTTCCCACTAAGCTTCGGATATTTTCCATTTCCAAAATACTTGTGGTTCATTAGTTACGATGTTTGTACGGTTTGTCCGACGTGTCAACTGTCCTTTCCCTCCTCTATGTAAGATTTTTCTAAGAATTGCACACATTTATCGTACCATACTATTTTATTTTTGCAGCAATTATTTTCGCGGATATGATACAAAGCGTTACGTTTTGTGAACAATGAAATTCATTTTTCCTGTTTTTTTTTTTCTGTTTCGGTTTGAGCCAGCCGGAATCATAACAGACACGCAACACGACACATATACCGCATGGAAACAACCTGGTAGCTAAAACTGCAAGTCATCATTGCTCTCAAGTTTCGACCTTGGATTTTGACCAAAACGGAGGACTTGAATCAGAATGAGGAACACGCGTAACCACTCTTGTTTGCTCACAGCGTTTTCTTTCCTCCTTATTTTCTCTTTCCTTAAACTTTCCATTCCCGTGTGTTTTAAAAGAAGTCGTTGCCGCATCTCCAACTTTTTTCTCTCAGTAACGTCTTCGGCTCTGAACCTAAAAACCATAACAGCAAAAAAGTGTCGTTTTTACACCACTTCTGTTACCATGCTCGTGCCTATAATCCTTGGTATTATCCTAGGCTATTTGGGCTACAAATTAGCTACCAAGCCTAAAAATTTTCCACACGGTAACTATAGATATTGTTTAAACAACACAAATAAAGCAATACAGTATTTAAAAGGCTAAATTTCAAACAGGACCGTGGAATTTACCTATCGTCGGTTACTTACCGTTTTTGGGTGGCCATCCGTATCTCGCTTTACGCGAGTTATCCAAAAAGTATGGCGATATTTTCAGCGTTAATTTAGGCGCGTACCCGGCTGTTGTGTTAAGTTCGTATGAACTAATTCGGGATGCCTTGAAAGAAGAGGCGTTCACAGGTCGCCCCCCTTTGCCTTTTTTCAAGTTCCGTTCGGAAGATAAGGGTAAAACTGTGCTCTGTCTGCGAAAGCATTCCTATTTACAACTGAAATATTTGTCTAGGCATCGTTTTCTCAGAAGGTCACTTTTGGCAAGAAACACGACGCTTCACGTTAAGAAACTTACGCGATTTCGGCTTCGGCAAAACCACGTTGGAAAGCATTATCCAAGAAGAAATTCGCGAACTCGTCGAATCTCACAAGTGAGACTTCGAAACTTAATTACAATTGTTATTTCTATTACTACAACATCTAACGCTAATACAAATAGCCATACGAGAGGAGTCGTAAGAACACGTGATTCTTTTCTGTTACATCTTTTTGTCCTTTTGAGGCAGACCTATTTTACGAATTTTAGTTATCCTTGTATGATTGACCAATAGTAATGTATTTAGTACTTGTATGATTAACGAATAGTAAAAAAGTATTGAATAATAGACTGAATATTTTCCTTTTATTAATTGATTAGTTTATGTATTGATTTATTTTCGTTTTATTTAGCTGATTTTTTGTACCATACATATTGACGCTTGATGAAAAATAGTACTAGCAACGAAAAATACATCATGCAAACACTTTCTAATCTAAAGCACTTGTTTCTTAGGAAAAATGTTGGTAAGCCGATTAGACTGCACAACACGTTTAATGTTTCAGTGTTGAATGCGTTGTGGAATATCACCACTGGACGAAGATTTGATCTGAATGATCACGAGGGGAGAGAAATTGTGGAGAGATTTACTGAGTATAAATAATTGCCCACACGCAATGAATTTTTAGTAATTTTTTGTCCCAATAGGACAGTGGCTGATGCATCTGCCACTTCTTTAACTCAGTTGATACCAATTTTGTACTTTATTCAAGGCTCGCCGAAGCACGCTGTCACTTTTGTTAACGATTCAAAGATAATGTTCAAGGTTTGTCCAAAAGATTTTTTATTTCAGTGTAAATACGTGTTATTATAGAAAATCATTGAAGAACACAAACAAGTTCACAAAGAAGGTGACGACAGTGATTTCATCCACGTATTTTTGGACAAAATGGCGCAAGACGAGAAAGAAGGCAAAGAGACTCCTTTTACGGGCGATGTTGGACGTAATTACGGAATATTTACATAGGATTTACAGTATTACAGAATTTGTGTTCTTAGTGGAGAATTTGATAATCGTAACCATGGATTTGTTCGCTGCTGGCTCAGAAACTACTTCAACCACATTGTTGTGGGTTTTTCTGCTCTTGTCGGTTCATCCCGAAGTTCAAGAAAAAGTACAACAAGAATTGGATACCTTTATTGGCAAAGACAGGGTTCCGTCATTTGACGACAGAGTCAAGTACTGATAATTTAAATAATTTGCCCTTTAAAAAGTGAAGGCTTTACTTTTATTTGTTTATTCATAATACATTGGTAGTTTTTAAATTGATTTGTTTTAATTGGTTTCTTTTGTATTTTTCAGCTTGCCATACACTGAAGCCGTATTGTTGGAATGTCAGAGGTTCGGATCGTTAGTCCCTTTGAGTGTTTTACACAGCGCCACAGTCGACACAAGTACGAAGGAGAACAAAAAGTGCAAAGAAAACGTTAACATTTGGTTGAAAATCTATTGCAGAGTTCAAGGGGTACGATATTCCGAAAGGAACTATTATAATACCGAATTTATATCAAGTCATGCGCGATCCAAAAGTTTGGGCTAAACCGGAAGAGTTTTACCCAGAACATTTTTTGACCAAAGACGGCAAATTGAAACATGTCGATCAACTCATCCCTTTTTCGATCGGTAACCTTTGTGACAACTTTGAAAATGATTTATAATGTGTGTGTGCGTATAGGAAAACGAGTTTGTCCAGGAGAAACTTTAGCCAAGATTGAACTGTTCCTCTTTGCAACGACGTTGTTGCAACAGTTCAAGTTTACATTACCGGCTGGAAAACCAAAGCCATCATTGGTTGCTAACCCGTCAATTGTACTCTCTCCGAAGCCATACGAAGTCATCTTGACTTTACGAAATTAGCAACATCTTGACATTGGCTTGAGGTTTATTTTGTACGAAATTAAGCGTGAATTAAGGGTATTGGCTTTTACTTTAAATGGCAACAGTTTTCCACGTCGAGTGCGCAGCATTTTGCGTTTTACTTAATATGTACTCATTATTTGACGGGATACTCAAACCGAGTTCTTCCCAGTGCAACATTTCATCGTTCAAGTGCAATTTCGTTGCAGTAACTTTTAAGAATAAGGAATTCGTTATATTACTCAATTGACGTCCGTTCGTGAAGCTCATAAATTAGCCAATTCATAATACGGCCATTATGTATACGGCCAAATGGTAAAAAAATTCCTTCCGTTTCGGCTTGTTTAGGTGAAAATTCTGTTGCAAATGAATGTAACGGAACGAAGGTAAATTTTCTGAAATTTCACATCTAAATTGTGATGAACTTTGTTCATAGCAAAAATTTATGTTGTGCTTGACAAGAGAATGTAAGCGGACAGATTTTGGGAAAAGTATTTCGGTGACATAGTATAATTAAACATTTAGTGAAACATCTATTGCATAGAATCGTCCCGTGGATAAAGAAATACCAGTCTTTACTATGGTACCGTTGGCTGATTTCACAGGTATACCAAATATAGATGTATTACCTCCAGGACAGTAGTTGGCATTGCTGGGGTTAACCAACCAGAATGATCCGCAGTTGTACCGATCATCAGTAACGACAACAAAAGAAAAGTTTTTGGGTAAACCAGTACTAAAGTTAAGTGGAGATGCAGTTGACAGATTGTCAGGCATAACTCCCACGAGCGTACCGTCGGAAGCAATGGACGAAATATTGTAGTAAAAGGATACCGGGTACCCGTTTGCATAGAAGAACGTGAACTTAATGCTCGTATAGTGCTTAAAGCTATAAATTCGACTAACATCGTTAAAAGACATCCTGAAGTCAAGTTTGCCTTCACCCGTAAGACTATCGATTTTTCTTTTAAAAAAGATAGTCATTTGAGAATAACAACAAGCGAAAACAGGCGTGGAACTCGGACCATACGGCCACAAAGTAGTGTTGTAGTAACCTTGAAGGAAACAAGGGTGTAAACCAGCTAAAATCAAAGTGTGTTTTCACGGAATACCTGGATATCCGTTCCGAAGGTTTTCGTCTCTGCAAGTCCTGGAACAATTGTTGCAGTTTGGCCAGGCTCCTATACAACCTGGTTTCAAGCTCGCACACGCGGTGGCGTTGTTGTACTTGTCAAGACAAGATGAAGAATTTAACCGGCCAAGTTTCTCCCATACTGAATTCCCTGGCCAGTAGAGCAGCGCTTTATTTAACGCATTTTTGCAGTAATTTTCTTCCAGGAATTCACAGACGTAAAACGAGCCGTTTTCGTAGAAGTTGAACGCCAAGCAGCGAGAATCCTGTGCACAGGTCTCGACGCATTTCATCTTGTCCCATTTATTGAAGTTTTCTGTCATATGCCAACATAAATATAACTTTATTAAATAAATGAGTAGATGAGCTAACAAAATTTGCTGCAAGTATTAGTAGAAAGGGAATAAATATACAGGAAAAATTGTTTACTTACCTTTAGGGATATAGGTTGGAGTGAAATTGTACTTATATTGAGTGACGGTCAATTTATAGTTTAAAAATATACGACTCTGAGCGAAGTAATTCCTCGAGTCAAAAGCGAGGGTTGTCGAAATACACTGCATTATAATCAGAAAATACCAGTAAATAAAATAAACCCGTCGATATGAAAAGCCCATTTTACGCACAGGACCGTCAGAAACAGACTGAAACGGTAGTTAAGAGCTGACTGCTTACATAGCGCAAACAATGGAGAAAAAATAAATAAAAAAATGGTCGCTTTTGTTTTAGTATAGCTTAAATGTACCTTACTTTCGTACCTAACATATCCAGTGCTTGTTTCGAGTGAGAATTGTATCGATTCTCGTGTTGGTAAAGCCGCCGTAAATAAATATTCCCTGTGCAGTAGTTATTACTAGAGAAATGAAGGGCAGCGCACTGTGCTCAGACCGGGTACTAGCTTTCCGAAAAAAAAAGATTATAATGCTAATGCTCGTTGTTCTTTTTTCCTCTAAACAATACTCTCTCATACATTATTGACTTTACTGAGTCTCTCAGTAAAGTCAATAATGTACAGATGTCGAACTTACGTTGTTCGACGTCTGTCAGCGTTTACTTACATAATTCTTTCGATACCAAGTTATTTTTGGAAACATATCACAATTATTTTTCTAAAAAATATGTACGAAAAAAGCGAAAATTCGTTCATGCTTTTAAATGCCCATATACATGTAGCCAACTGACCTAAGCAGTGTAACAATTCTGTCAATTTCCTCCTTCCGGTTTGTTAAGAAAGGCTACGCCTAAAGCTATTCCCTATAAAGAAGTAAAAAAAAAACGACTTTTCACACCCTAAGATGGTAAACTTGTCTCCTAACGATAAACTCCCTCTTCATGCATCTTTTAAGCAACAAAACTTGTTTTGTCATTTGGTAAGATGCTATCCTTAGGTGTATAAAAGTTCAGAATTCTCTACAAATCGACTCTTTCGCTTGGAAAGGACCAAAGTCATGCTGAAAAATGTTTTAATAGGATTATTGTGACTGGAATTGTTCTCAGTACCTCCGTTTCGCCAAATAACGTAAGCAAAGCGACCATTTCCCTGTTATTTGCAAAACACTGGTTAAATTGTGATTGTATCGTGGTTTAAATCCTAAATATTGCGTTTTTTCCCTTCTGTTCGCTTTCGTTCCACTTCCACGTGCTTATCAGGACTTGTTTCATGACCGTCGAGAGAGGGTACATGTACCACCCGAATTGTTGACCATTCTCCTCCCGCTGCAGCCCGTTAATGTAAGGTTGAAAAAATATCGAATTTCGTGCATTTAATCAATGCGTTTATTCTTCACCAGGAAACGTATCCAACGTTAATAAGACCATATTTATCAGCTCCTGCCTTGTGTGACTGTGGAGTCAAAGGCTACGTAAGTATAATACTTTGCGTACAAAAATACTACTACGAACATTCTAACATCAAACTTTGAAAAACGCGAAATTGAACTCCAACAATAAATACGTTATACGTGTTTTTACGTGTCTTTAAGGGAGGAGTATTATGAGTAGAAATTTCTGGTTCTTTGTGTTATATAACTAGTTAATAAAAAAGGTTCTAGACCCGTATTGTTGGAGGCAAGTTGACTGGACGGACGGAATGGCCATGGCAAGCGTATGCATTAATCGATGAGCAATTTGGGTGCGGTGGGGCACTCATCAACGAGTATTGGGTCGTCACTGCTGCCCATTGTGTTGCCGGGAGCAAAAAAGTGGTAGTTTACCTTGGGTTCAATAACATAAAGTACATTACGAAAGCGAAACACGTGAGATTGGTAAAGCTAGCTTCCTTCTGTATTAATTCCAAATTAATTCTTGTCAAATTTTCAATTCCAGATCTCTGTAGCAACTACAACGTCACAACGTCAATTTTAGAATAGTTATTTTTGCATAAAGAAAGTTTTATAGACACGCATCTAAGTGCCATGAAACGTTTGTACATCTTGTAATTTTATTTGTTATTTTCAGGTTGGGGCACAACAATGGAAGGAGGACGAACTGTGAGTATACTTCGGGAAGTAACGATGACAGTTCTGAACCAAACTCAGTGCACGTCTCATCCGTATTTGTACACGACGCAAGTTGTCACCCCAGACATGTTTTGTATGTACAAAAGTGGCGCAGAGAGCTGTCAAGTAACATTTCTGAATTTTATCGATGTAAATGTTTTGATCACTTAAAAAATACATTATCATAAGGTGATTTTGGTGGACCGGTAAATTGGCTATCACCGGAGAATCTTCGTGCATATCTCATCGGAATAGTTAGTTTTGGTTATAGCTGCGCAAGGAAAAATTTACCGGGAGTTTACACCAAAGTTACGAATTATCCGGACTGGATCGACAGTAAAACTGGTATAATTTGTTACCTGTGACTTACATGACATAAAACCTAAACTTTAGTTTCGATCATCCCTCAGGTGATATTTTTTGCAATCTTTGATCGATCCAGATTGGTAGACAAATTGACGATCAGTGAAAGAATATTCCCGAAATAATTGCACGATTTTATTTCACCAATAAAATTTATTTGTTGCAGAAATGCGTATATTTTATTTTAGATAAACCGATTACTGATGTTTAATTTGGGGCTGAGACATTTTTTACCAAGAGCTGGAGCCGACTTGGCAGCGCTGCGCCCTACACTCAATGCCTACTACTTGACCACTCCCACAGACCAAAACATAACAAAGGAAAATGGCGGACTCCCGTATAACGCTGCTTCTTCTTGAACTCCTTAAACATTTGGTCAGAATCATGCATCTTTTTGCACAAGTCAGTGATAGAAATCTTAAAGTACCGACAGGGAGTATAACTGTAAGTTTTATTGAGATATTTTATATGCATAATGTATTTTGAAGAAGAGTTCAATCGACTGGTTTCTTTATGGCATAACACGGTCATTTTGTCCCATCCTCTAGTTCAAATTGTTAGCCGGCATTTCTTTCTGTAAACTAGGAAAAAGCCCTAGTTTTCATGGGCGTCTGGTCTTGTTTTTCGTCCTTTTGGTACGTACAACACCTCGTTTGATAGCCAGGAAACTATAACGTCGAAAGCCTATAATTTTGTGCTGAAATTCTGTCTGTACATGAAGGAGGAAATCGAAAGATGAAAGTGGCCACACTGTCCAATCCCTCCTCGACATGTTTCTTTACCAGTTTGCTGTACAAAAAAAGTAGGATGTTTTACTAGTCGGAACGTGTGATGGAGAAATAAATTGTAGGTAACTGACAGCTGTAAAATTCCATGCTTTATTAGATTTAGTGGAAGAAAGGCTATTTAATATTAAACAAAGGAGACATTCTATCTTACACGCATACGTTTCTGCGTTTTTGGGCGCTGTGACTTTGAGAAAGAATCAAGCACCGTTTCGTGGACGTCAAGACGATAAGTGCAAGTCAATTACTACTGCTTTTAGGTTAATATCCTCTCACCGTTGGACAAGTAAACGAAAACAAGCTTCCGAGTAAGGTCATAAACTTTTTGTGCATAGGTGAGTCATTCTCCCAGTCTTCACACGGGCTTAGCAAGGAAGTAATTTTTCCTGTATTTCGATATTTGCTGTCGAGCGGCAGGCTGAATATTGCCATTCGTGCACTTTACTTCTAACCTTCAGAAGTTTCCAGAAAGTGCGCTAAATTAATCAAGACAGTTGTTTTAACGTTCTATCATGCCGCAGAAATGCCTTTTCTGGGTTTTATGTCTTATAATACTCTGGTTCCGTTTGTGTGAAAATGCATCGACAAAATGGACAAAGTTTGTAACTAGTTCAAACTATGTGAATAACAAGTTGGTACAAGAAGCTCTTAATGATTTTGTTCCTCTGTACTTCAACAAAGGTAGAAAAAAAATACGTACTTTTAAAATATATATTTTTCTTTTATTTGTTTTCCGACGAAATTTTGATTCGTTTTACAGAAATGTATTCAGAATTAACAGCAAAGATGATGTGCAGCAGAATTTGCACCAGTAAATACCAATGCCTCAGCTTTAATCTCTTTTCTGTTGTCACGCATTACGTCTGTGAGCATCTGAACGACCATTTCTGCACCACAAAAGAAAGACTAGCTCTCCAGGCTTGGCCTGGAGGTCAAGTATGGGACAAACTAGCTCCAGGAAAGACGTCTGCTTGCATTGATCAAAAATTCGCTGCCAATTTTTCTGTCGATTACTGCGAAATTGGACGCTCTGGTTGTCGAACTACATGGCCTCACTGTAATTCTTGCGTTGCGTCTTGCAAAAATTGCTCAACGCTGTACAATAGAACTGGTGAGTGAGAAAGAGTGACCAATTTCTGTTGCTTTAGATATTCTAGTTCATTATTTTATTTTTTTATATTTCCGCCACTTTTTCGTTTTGCTATAATCTATAGATTTTTTTTTAAAAAAAGTAATTAGCTTAAAATTTCACAATTAAAGTGTACGGTTTATACTGCTTGTCGATGTTGGAACACTCTAGTCGTGATTTGTGTAAAAAGGTGGATAATTTTGCTCAACGAAAACAAGACAAGGCAACGATGTAGGGGAGCGGTTTTGGCATCCGCTATGTTTACCTTTGTTTCTTGCAAAATGAATTACGGATTCAGTTTTATCTAATTTTCTTATGTTTTACTCTGTTGCGATGAAACTTGCTCCGTATGGACGCTGTCGTATTCATTAGTGGTCACATTTTTCCCGTTTCAAACCATGTGTATTTAGGGTTTTTGTACAGTTTGTCCGACGTGTCAACTGTCCTGTCCTTCCTCTGACTTAAATTGTACAATTGATTTTAACCCTTATTTTTTTATGTTATTTAATTTTTTTTTTTTTTTGAACCGGTTAGCTTGCATTTTTAACCAGATTTGCTTCCTCATGTTTTAGATACTTACGAATGCACGATGTGGCCGGAAGGACCGTTTCAAAGACCGATTTTTGGTTTTTGCGACGACAAGTCGACCTTCTTAGTAAGAAGACGAGTCATTTTCACAAATCAAAGTGCCTCACCCGATTATCGTATGCCTTTCGAGGACATGCATCGTTTGTACACATTGGGCGTCTACAAATTTCTCACGTTTACCTTTGGCAGCACAACGGGGCAAATCTATACGGCTGTGTACGAGAACTTTGTCATCGATCCGTTAGGAACCCTATCCAACATGACTTTCAAGGCAGGTTCAGGTACTGATGGGTTTAAAACGGGAACAAACCCGCTTGCACCATCACCTTTCGTAATGAATCAATGGAATTTCGGATTTAATTGCGGACCATTCTGGTTCCTGAATTCGACCCAAGGTTCTGCTGCAAATCAGTATTGCCCAGGGGGAGGGGTTAACATGTTTGGCTACATCTTCAAATGGTACAATGATCAAGAAACAGGCATTAAATGGCCCCAAGCAACAGCTGAAGGAAAACTTTTGAACTACACTAATATGAAGATGAGTTTTTAATACAGAATACACTACCCTTACAAAACAAAAATCTAACTACGCACCACTTGCCAATAAGGAATATCTTATGCTTCAAATTTTGAATTCCAAGATTGTATTAACTAAATCAAGTATCAACAACGGCACACTTAACATGAAGTATTCCTCAACGTAAACAGGTTTGCGCTAGTGATAGTCGTTTACAACCCTCTTATTGGTTAAGGAACAAGACTTAGATGGGAGTGCATATTATCTATTGAACATTTTCAAATAAGATGCCCTGTAATATAGTTGACCGAGCACGGAATATAATGCATAAAAAATTCCTTTATTTGTCAACTGATGATTAATATTGATAAGATTACACATTGAAGAGAGCGGATGTGTTTTATGTGAAAAACCGTAAAATTTCAGACGTTTGAATTAAAATGAATCATTAGTATATTAAGAGTTTGAGAGTACATCACTGGTTCAACTTTTCAAATAAATTTTAAAATATTATTGCAAAGAGGCCACTATACAAAACAGATTTTTTTTTGCAAACACAAAATGTATTGTTTTAGAATTTATTGTAAGTTGAATTCGAGACCGTTTGATGTGTACTGTTAAACAAAAAAGAGACAAAACTGAATTCAAGCAATTATTGCGCCTCAGTGAAGTACAAAACTCAGTTTTTTAAGGTTGCAATTAAGCTTGTTTTGTACGATTTTGTTAATACGTGAGATAAAGCATAGCTTCTACGAAAATTGCATTGGAACTTATATTGCCAAAGCGAATGCCGGTAGAGACTAATGTCGATCCACTGAAAAGGGGCGTGCCGAGCATTCGGACGGCCCCACCGGGACAGTACGTGGCATTATTAGGGTCCAGTAGCCAAAAGGAGCCGCATCCGAAAGTGTCGTTAATAACTGTGACGAACTTCAAAATTGCCGGAGTATTGAAAGGGAGGTCCAGGATATTATAGTGACTGAAATGCGTCATATTCGTCAGAGTCCCGTTGCCGTCAACAGCGGGCACCTTGTATATGGAAAAATATGTCCAACCATTCCGTTCTACGTAACGAAACGCCAAAAGTGGATAAAGTTTCAGCTTGTGTAAGCGACTTGTGTCCTCAAAAGATAGTCGGTAGTCGTTGATAATTTCCCCGGTTGTCCAGTTAACTTTCCGATTGACCAGCACGATATTGTTAACGTAACATAAAACTGTAACTGGTTCGGAATCCGGTCCGTCTCCATCTGGCCACAGAGTACAGTTTCGAAAGCCTTTAAAAAAAATACATAAAATAAATAAAATGAAAAATAAAGTATAATGTGTTTATTTGCATAATATTTGCAATTTTAGTAAATAATTTGCGGAACCGTGGCAACTTACTATCGAAAAAGTACCGATTTCTACACGCAAGGCAGGTTTGAATGCATTGTGTGCAATTTGGATAAAATCCATTACATCCAGGTCGAATATTCTCACAAGGAACTGGTGCAGGCTTGAAACAGCCCGTGGTCATTCCTGGATTTATTTTGTCCCACACAAAACTGCCATTGGAGTGTATCAATGCTTTGCTCGATTTATTCGTACAGTAATTATCTCCAGCGAGATCACAGGCGTAGTAATCATCCTTCTCGTAAAAGCTGAACGCTCGACATTTGTTATCGGCTGTGCAAGATGTAGCGCAATCCATGTGAGCCCAAATCTTAAGCATGTCTAACGGTTCGCAGTTCACTTTCAGTTGTTCGATTATTATTGTTATTTTTTTTTACCTTTAGGTATACGCCGTTGTCGGAAATTTGTCTCAGTTGTCATGCGATAATTGACGTAATGGGGACTCGTAGCAATAATATGCCAGTGTGTATCAGCACCAATTGCCGCATTTATCCAAAATATTGCAAAGTAAAGGGTAGCAAAAATGGCAAGCGGCGGCAAATTCATTGTTACTCCACTGTGGCTTGAACCGCACTGCAGACTGTGGAACCTAAATCGCGGAACAGTTTAAACATCGTTCTTTGCCATTAGCAAGCACGTCAAGATTTATGGACGCCATGGCTTATTAGTTTGGAACCG
Organism: Triops longicaudatus; assembly: GCA_022885665.1. NCBI lineage: Eukaryota > Metazoa > Arthropoda > Branchiopoda > Notostraca > Triopsidae > Triops > Triops longicaudatus. The sequence continues at coordinate 2,785 of JAGQDJ010000255.1, read as the reverse complement.
CTGATATTGTCTCGAAACTATTATCTTTTTTTAACGGTTCGTTCAACTAGTGAAGTGCAGATGTTTTTTGCACCTTAAGCTAATGGCTCCCATTTGTCCCAAGATTTTATATACGTTCGTGTCATTTTGCATTAAAGCACACTTCTGCAAGAAGTTTAAAATGTTTAGTTCGTTAAATTTCAAGCTGAATCAATTGCTCAGCACCGCTCGCTATTTTCTCCATAACGCTCGAACAGTAAATCGTAGCGAGCACGGTTAACAGAAATGAACACATTCTTGCCCTCCTATGTCTCATTCCCCACTGCGGATCCTAGAATTAAAAAAAAAAAGTTAAACGTTAAATAGAAACTCTGGTACATCACAATATTGTCGCACAAAACCTTGAAAATTCAGATAGTATATGCGAAAAGCATCTGACCAATTTCGTTTCTCTTCATACGTTAAGGTTTCAAGAAATCGGAGCTAATGCACTAGTTTGTCTTATGTTCATTTTTTAATAATAAAAAAGTGGCAGCATTCAACTATTAGTTACAAATTTGTCAAAAGCTTCTTGAAGGAAAAAGTCAAAATGGCGCACTAATGAACTACAACGCCAACATTACTGTCACAAAGTTTTTTTTTTTTTTTTTTTTTTTTTTTTTTTTTTTTACAATTTTTTCAACATGATGTCGGAAGTTTCCCACGTTATTTTCCCGTAAGAGGTTTGTGTATACCGGAGCCTTAATCAGTCAGAATTTTATGAGCAAAGTTTCTTATGAGAAAACACGATAAACATGATGTTTTTCCACTAATAACTGTATTGAGACCAAACATGTGCATATTGAACTCTTGGGTACAAGTTCTAAGGATAGGTGAACGGTTACACAGTTTTTGTAATTTCAAATGACATAAAAATGTGATTTAACGTTATTTAAAGTGATTTAAAGGTTTCGTGTGATTTAAAGTCATTAAGGCTTCAGGATACCTTAGTTTGGGACGACGACATGTGTTCCTTATTTGCAAATTCCTAACGTAACTACTTGAGAAAATCTCTTCTACAGTCAGCAGACTAAATCATTCATATCATTACTGTCGGCAAGGTATTCTGAAATATTTAACTAACTTTGCGCCATAACCTGGATAGTTTCCGTGTTATTCGCCCATGAGAGCCTTAGGTATCCATTAGCCTTAACACATCATTGAGAGATTTCCATCTTTGTCAAATACAGGAAACGGACTAACGCAGTGATTACTGAAATTGCTAAAGCAGTTGTGATTTCTTTGCGAAACAGCATATGTCCTTATTAGTTTCATTACTATGTTATTCGGAATGCTAAAAATTCACCAAATCTTATTAAAAAGTAAAGTGCTCAGAATTCTTGTCCAGCTTCATAACACTACCAAGAAATAACAATGAAAATTAGCTAACGTTTTTGTAAAAACAATGTTCTGTAAATTAGTGTGCTTGAAACTAAAAGGGCCCAAATATTAGTAAAAAGTAAAGTACTCAGAATTCTTATCCAGCTTTATAATATTACCAAGAAATAACAAATCAGCTAAAGTTTGTGTAAAAACAATCGACTGTAAATTAGTGTGCTTGAAGCTAATAGGGATAAAGAAACAACCATGCTTCAACGAACATATAATTGGTATAAAAATCGCCATATCGAATACCGCTATAAGTTACATTGATACCATTGTGAATAGGGGTGCCAAACATTCGGACTGGCCCACCAGGACAGTAGGTGGCGTTTCGGGAGTCCAACAGCCAAAAAGAGCCACACCCGTAGATATCATTCTCATTCTTAACCGTAACGAAACTCAATCTTGGTACAAGACGACCACTTAATTGTAGGATATCTTCTCCACTAACGTATGAAATATTAAAGAAAGTTCCGTTTCTGTCAATAGCTTGCACGGAATATTCAACATAGCGTGAACTACCCCCGTATGCTTTCTGAGCGAATCGGAACCTTTGTTTGTTATTAGCTTGTAAGAGGCGGCCCATATCTTCGAACGATAGCTGAACATCTACCAGACTTTTGCCTGTTGTTACATTGACTTCCCTATGGAAGAGCGTTGTGAAGATATCGTTACACAAGACAGTAAACGGTTCCGAATCTAGGCCGCTTCCATCTGGCCATAACACGCATGTTCGATATCCTGTCGTTGTTCGAACATAAACCGTGAGGTTATTTCTTGAAATATGTAGTTAGAAGATTCAATTCTTTTAGCAACTTACCTCCATAGCTATATCGGCTTCTGCATTCCCGACAAGTTCTGATGCAATATGTGCAATTGGGATAATATCCGTCACATCCCGGTCGAATATTCTCACACGGAGTGGGTGCGGGCACATAACAGCCAATACTCATTCCCGCATTTATTTTGTCCCACACCAAGCTTCCGTTGTAACGCAGTAGAGCTTTGCCTGTTTGATTTGTGCAATAACTATCTCCCGCTAAATCACAGGCGTAATAATCTTCCTTTTCGTAAAAGCTGAACGCAAGGCAGTTTTTCTTGGCTGTGCAAAATGTTGCGCAATCCATGAGAGCCCAGGTCTCGGGCATTGCTACTCATTTAGTTCTTTCAATTTCTACTTTATGAAAGAAATTTCTCTTACTTTTCGGTATGCGTCGCTGAGTGAAATTTGTCTCCGTTACCAGTCGATAATTTGCGTAATATGGACTCGAAGCAATAACGATCCAATTAGCATCAGCACCGCTTGCAACATTCTCCAAAATGCTCGCATAGTAAATGATACCGAGAGCGTTTAGCAGAATTGAATGCATACTTACTCTGTGAA